>SJYA01003883.1:668758-680586 GCA_006410615.1 Neotragus moschatus | reverse complement strand
TTAATAGAAGTTTATGCAAATTGATCTGGGTACAAAAAAGAGGAAATTCAGGTAGACTTCACAATACAGGTGGCATCTGATGACATTTGAGGTACATAATGGTTTGCCAGGTTGGAGCTGTCTAAGAAGCGTAAATAGGGTGAACAAAGGTATATAGTGCTGTGAAAGTATAATATACAATGTGTTTTGAGAACTATATGTAATGGTCTTCGAGCCCTAGAATTCTTTGGCATGGAGTAATAAAACAGAATACCCAGCTTAGAGCTAGCTGTAAAAGTCTTTGAATATCATACCATATGTTACAGACTGAATTGTGTCCCCCTCAGTTTGTATCTTGAAACCCTAACTGCCAACGTGATGGTATTCAGAGATAGAGCCTTTGGCAGGTAACTAGGTTTAGATGAGGTCACATGCATAGGGCCATCATGATGATATTAGTGCCCTTATAAAAGAGACAGCAGAGCTCTTTCTCTGCTCGCTTTCTATCCCTGCCATGTGAGCATAATGAAAAGGTAGCCATCTATAAGCCAGAAAGAGAGCTCTCACCAGAAGCCAATCATGCTGGTATATCTGGCATACTCAGACTTCCAGCCTGTAGTACTTTGTTTTGGTAGCCTGAGCAGACTCAGATGCCATGAAATTTGGACTTACTGTGGGGTTTAGAGTTCTTAGATGTTTTAAAGTGGGTAGGTTAAATGAGTAGATGTATATTTCAGAACAACTCTATTTTGGCAGATTATGGTGGAGAATTTGGTGGAGATTATGGACGGAGGAGCCTGGTAGGCTACAGTCCATGGGGTCGCAAAGAGTCAGACACAACTGAGCGACTTCACTTTCACTTTTCACTTTCATGCATTGGAGAAGGAAATGGCAACCCACTCCAGTGTTCTTGCCTGGAGAATCCCAGGGACGGGGGAGCCTGGTGGGCTGCCGTCTGTGGGGTCGCACAGAGTTGGACACGACTGAAGTGACTTAGCAGGAGCAGCATGGTAAGAGATGAGTGTGAGTTTGGGAGACTGGTGATAGGAAAACCAGCTGATAGTCAATCGCACTAGTTCAGGTAAGAGAAATAAGAGCCTGGACTATGGCTGTGGGGACAGAGAGGAAAAAATGGTTTCAGTAGACATTTTTGAGATACAGTTGACTCTTGAACAATGTGGGGGTTTGGGGTGCCTACACTCCATACAGTCAAAAATCTAATTCTGACTTTATAGTTGGCCCTCTACATCTGTGAATCTGCACCCATGGATTCAACCAACTGCAGATCTATAGTCCTGTAGTTGTATGTATTTCAAAAAAAAAAAAAATACACAGATAAGTGGACCCACACAGTTCAAACTCAGTGTTGTTCAAGGATCAATTGTAGTATTTTTTGAATTAATTTATGGCTGTGCAGGGTCTTTGTTGCCACGTGGGCTTTTTATTTTATTTTTTTATAGTTGCGGTGAGCAGGGGCTACTCTTCATTGCAGTGTGCAGGCTTCTCACTGAGGTGGCTTCTCTTGTAGCAGAGCATGGGCCCTAAGTGGGCGGGCTTCAGTAGTTGTGGCGTGTGGGCTTCGTTGCTCTGCAGCATGTGGGATCTTACCAGACAGGGATGGGACTGTGTCTCCTGCATAGGCAGGCGGATTCCTTACCACTGAGCCACCAGGGAAGCTCTCAATTGTAGTATTGATAGTATTTAGAAAGTGGTCGAATGTGATGTGTAAGGGAGAAACAGGAGTCAGATTTCTAGCTTGGGTGACTGGGTAAATGGTGATGGCATTAATCAAGATATGGGAAGGTAAAGTGGTTTATATCTGGATAGCAGGCTTATGTCTTTTAATTCATATTTGCTCATCTGAATTTTCTATATTTTTTACAACTACTCTGTATTACTTCTGGAATGAGAGTAAAAAAGGGTGGTTTTCTTTGTTTTTTAGGGATCGGGTATGGAGTGCAAAAGAAAGAAGACAAAGTTCTAGAACAAAAATATTAAGTTTGGGCTATACTGAGTTTGAAGTAAAAATGTATGGAATTCAAAGATAGAGACTAGAGATGTTGATTTTCAGATTGGTGTTTGTTCTCTGTAGGGGTTAGAATATACTACCACAGACTGCTTGCTGGCTTTGTGTCTGGCTTGGAATGAAGTAGAACTGTTTGTAAGTAGTAAGTGTGTGTGTTTGGAGAGGGGGAAGTATGGAGGGGGATACTAGGAAACTTGCAGAAATGGGACTAATTGAAGACAGAATAAATGACCCTTGGGAAGCCTCAATAATCAGAGACAAAGTTCAAACAGACATTGTAAATTCTCAATTTCCAGGCTAGGTATTGAAAACTGAGAGACGTTAGCTCAACGAAATGAGGTTGGAATTGTGGCATGGCTTTAGAGATACAAACGATGATGGAGAAGCCAGGAAACTGTCAGAGAAGCAAGGTGAGAAGAATGAGAGCCTGCCTACCTCTGACAAACAGGGATGTCTGTGGTACCTGACCTCTTGGGTGTCAGCTGGGGAGTGTGAAAAAGGAAATTTAGGTATTAAAGATGTGTAAGGAGGCCTCCCCATAGGACTGTTGATGGCAAGAATGAGGATGGGTGCAGTGGAGAGGTAGATCAGTGGATTTCCATCTTCACCCATGGGTGTTTCACAGCACACTATCTCTAAAATCCAAAAATGAATGACTAGGTTTCTTGATTTTCTGCCAAATGGCCCATCATTTGTTCTAGGAGCAGGGACAAGCCAGCAGATGGCTTCATACTCTTTTTGAGCTGCAATGGATATATAATATTTTGGTGCTCATACTATAATGGATCTCTATTGATAAGGGGACATGCTGATGTGACTTTGAAAACAAGCCATTAAGCCTGTTTCTATATTTCATTGTCACCTCCTCACTGGGATATGAGCCTTACTCCATCTCTAAATCTAACTGGGAGTGGAGTGGAAGTCAGGGATAGGATGGGAGTCAGTCACCATCTGGCAGACACAATCAGGAGTCACATGTTTATCACACATATTCATCTCAGAAAGAGCTAGCAATCATTCTGAGCAAAGTGTTTGCACATCCTCTGAGAATTCACTTGTTTTTTGAATGGTATGCTTCTCAAACCCCGATTTCTCTCTTAAGGTTAAAACAGTCATTTTCATTTACTTCTTATAAATAAATAGATTTGGCTGCTTGATAATGGAATGGATTCTCTTTTCTATTTAAAATTCTGGAGAATGGACATCTTTTTTTCTAGGCTTTCTGATTATGCTAACTTTACTTGATTGTTTATATATCAGACTGTGTGACAAGGAGAAAGATATTTGAGCTGTAATATAATTCCTCATTATCAGCTCCAGGCAGCACAGTAAACCTTCAATTAAATTTCTAATAGTTCTTTCAGTAATATTATATACATTATGGTTAATATCATATTTTTCCACAATGATGGTAGGGGGATGAATACATCCTTAATAGCTAAACTAACTGTATAGACTTAATATATATCTGATGATGGAAATTATATATATTTAAAGTTTTAAATAATACCAAAATTAGTAGAGTTGAAAATAAAAGTCCCCTCTAAGACTTCCTTACTGGTCCAGCAGTTAAGACTCCTCACTCCCACTGCAGGGAATGCAAGTTTGATCATTGGTTAGGGAAGATCCCATAAGCTGCAGTATGTAATAAAAAAAAAAAAAAAGGTTCCCTGTAATAAGAAAAGTATAGATAGAGAGAGAGAGAGGAAGGGAGTTTGAGATGGGCTTAAGGTCATGGATTAAATAAGGGTGAAAGATGTCCTATATATATTACTTGGTAGCAAAATCAGTAATTTTACATTTTGATTATATCATTTGGAGGCAGTTTCATCAAATATTTTAATTATATGGTCCAGAATTCTTGAACCAGAACTGGAAGAACCTTCTGAATCCATGCAAGTGGATTCACAGATAGACCATAGAAAATATAAATATTTGAGGGATGGATAAAGGAAAGGAACAGAAAAGGATATGCAGAGATGGTGAAAACCATAATAGTATCTATTGCTGCAGAGAAGTAAAGCAGGATTAAGAAGTGTTTGGTGAGTTTTAAAAGAGAGCAGCTTCAGAGGCATGATAGGGGTTAACACTGGGTTGCAGAAAGCTGAGAAGTGGAGAAGAAATGAGAAAGAGAAGGCGGTAAATATAGATTATTCTTTAGGACAGTTTACCAGTGAAAGGGAGGAGAGAGAGGGGATGGGTGGTAAAGAGGAGGCCTGGTTTAGGGATTTTTAAAAGAATACTTTTCAGTTAATGACAGGAATCCATTCACTTACTCGTGTAATATTTATTGAGTGACTACTATGTGTCATTAGACTTAATGAACAAACCTTAAAGACGTAGTCATGGTACGGGCCCTTAGGGGACTTCTACAATTGGGTAGGGGCTACTCAGGTGGGTCAGTGGTAAAGAATCTGCCTGCCAAGGCAACAGATGCAAGAGACTTGGGTTTGATCCCTGGGTGGGGAAGATCCCCTGGAGTAGGAAATGGCAACCTACCCCAGTGTTCTTGCCTGGAAAATGCCATGGACAGAGGAACCTGGCAAGGCTGCAGTCCGTGGGGTCGGAAGGAGTTGGACATGACTAGCGTGCACACAGAAATGGGTAAAGCCATTTTTGGCTACAGGATGTTATTGACCTTTAGTACTCAGGGGCCAGGAATTCTCTAAATCCTGCAATAAGAGGAACAATCCTAAAAAAATGAAGAGTCGTCCTAGACAAAATTAGAAAAAGAGAGGTTGAAGACATGAGAATGACCACTCAGCAATATTCTACCCTGTGATTACTCCTTCCTTCTTTTTTTGAATACAAAAGTATTTATTTTAATAAACTTTATATTTAAAATAGACTTTTAATCTGTCTACTCACAAAACCTAATTCAAAGCATGATACATTTATCTCTCTAGCTGATTTGATGTCACTCTTTTACAAACAGTATTCAATTTGTAATTGTTTTATATTAAGACTCTGTAACTAAATGAAGTCTATTTTGTCAGAAAACATTTGGCTTTAATCTTAAAGAGTGCTTTTTTAAAATGAAGGCATCAACAAGAACTACTTTCAGATGGCAGAGAATTTCTTATTTCTTAAAGACTCTGTGTTTGACCACTTTTTCATTAGTTCCCTGTAGCAAGACACTTTCTATTTTACTCTCAACACTTTTTTTTTCTCTTTAATGACCTCACTCTCCTGGTTTTCCTCCAAAATCTCTGGACATTCCTCATCTCCTTTGCTTCCAGATTACTGGCTCTTCTCCTGCCTGAAGTTCTCTAGCTCTCTGAAAAAGACCTATGTATTATTTCTCTAATATATTTCTATCTAGTCCCGTGGTTTTAAATGCTGTTTATCTGTATAGTCTTAATCCCTTCAGAGCTTCAGATTCCTATAACCAACCTCTCACTTGACATCTCCCACTTGTTTAATAGGCAGTGCAAACCTAACATGTCCAAAACAGAACTCTTGTCTTCTCCAAGCTTATTTCCTATTGATCTTACTCGTCTCAAGAGAAGACAACATTCACCTAATTGCACAAGCTAAAAATTTAAATCATTCCTTATTTCTCTTTTCTTTATACCTCATGTGCAATTCATCAACAAGTCTTATTGGCTCTGATTTCAAAATATATTCTAAATCCATCTAATTGTTATTACCACCACAACTACCATCATCTTTCAAACCACCATCACCTCTCAGCTGGACCATTATGATTCTCTCTTGATTCATCTCCCTGCTCCCACTCCTGCTCCTTTGGAAACTTCCCACAGTGTCCAGAGAAATCCTTTTAAAAAGTGTATCACATCTAGGCTGCTTCCATGTCCTGGCTATTATAAACAGTGCTGCGATGACCATTGGGGTACATGTGTCTCTTTCAATTCTGGTTTCCTCAGTGTGTATGCCCTGAATGGATAAGAAAGCTGTGGTACATATACACAATGGAGTATTACTCAGCCATTAAAAAGAATACATTTGAATCAAGTCTAATGAGGTGGATGACACTGGAGCCTATTATACAGAGTGAAGTAAGCCAGAAAGAAAAACACCAATACAGTATACTAACACATATATATGGAATTTAGAAAGATGGTGATGATAACCCTGTATGTGAGACAGCAAAAGAGACACAGATGTATAGAACAGTCTTTTGGACTCTGTGGGAGAGGGAGAGGGTGGGATGATTTGGGAGANATATATATGGAATTTAGAAAGATGGTAACAATAACCTTGAATGGGAGACAGCAAAAGAGACACAGATGTATAGAACAGACTTTTGGACTCTGTGGGAGAGGGAGAGGGTGGGATGATTTGGGAGAATGGCATTGAAACATGTATAATATCATATAAGAAATGAATCGCCAATCTAGGTTTGATGCAGGATACAGGATGCTTGGGGCTGGTGCACTGGGATGACCCAGAGAGAAGGTATGGGGAGGGAGGTGGGAGGGGGGTTCAGGATTGGGAACATGTGTACACCCGTGGTGGATTGATGTTGATGTCTGGCAAAACCAATACAGTATTGTAAAGTAAAATTTAAAAAAAAAGTGTATCACATCACTTCTTCACTCAGAACCCCCAATGGATTCTTATTGCACTTAGGACAAAATCCAAATTCTTTATCTTAATCCTTGAGGTCTTAGATGATCTGCCCCTTCATACTCTTCAGTTTCATCTAATGCTACATTTTATTCCTTGTTCATTATGTTCTAGCCACCTTGGCCTTCTTTCTGTTTCTTTAGTATGTCAAGTTATTTCCTGATTCTTGCTGTTCATTCCAGTTGGAAGGCTCTTCCTTCAGTTCAGTTCAGTTCAGTTGCTCAGTCATGTCTGATCTTTATGACCCCATGGACTGCAGCATACCAGGCCTGCCTGACCATCACCAACTCCCGGAGTTTACTCAAACTTATGCCATTGAGTCGGTGGTGCCATCCAGCCATTTCATCCTCTGTCGTCCCTACTCCACCTGCCTTCAATCTTTCCCAGCATCAGGGTCTTTTCAAATGAGTCAGCTCTTCTCACCATGTGGCCAAAGTATTGGAGTTTCAGCTTCAACATCAGTCCTTCCAATGAGTAGTCAGGACTTATTTCCTTTAGGATGGACTGGTGGATCTCCTTGCAGTCCAAGGGACTCTCAAGAGTCTTCTCCAACATCACAGTTCAAAAGNTCATGATTATCTGGGTCATGAGGATCATTTTTGTATAGTTCCTCTGTGTATTCTTGCCACCTCTTCTTAATATCTTCTGCTTCTGTTAGGTCCATACCATTTCTGTCATTTATCGAGCCTATCTTTGCATGAAATATTCCCTTGGTATCTCTAATTTTCTTGAAGAGATCGCTAGTGTTTCCCGTTCTATTGTTTTCCTCTATTTCTTCACACTGATCACTGAGGAAGGTGTTCTTATCTCTCCTTGCTAGTCCTTGGAACTCTGCATTCAGATGCTTATATCTTTCCTTTTCTTCTTTACCTTTAGCTTCTCTTCTTTTCTCAGCTATTTTTAAGGCCTCCTCAAACAACCATTTTGCCTTTTTGCATTTCTTTTCCTTGGGGATGGTCTTGATCACTGCCTCCTTTACAATGTCATGAACTTCCATCCATAGTTCTTCAGGCACTTTGCCTATCAGATTCAATCCCTTGAATCTATTTCTCAGTTCCATTGTATAATCATAAGGGATTTGATTTAGGTCATACTTGAATGGTCTAGTGGTTTTCCCTTCTTTATTCAATTTCAGTCTGAATTTGGCAATAAGGAGTTCATGATCTGAGCCATAGTCAACTCCCAGTCTTATTTTTGCTGACTGTATAGAGCTTCTCTGTCTTGGGCTATAAAGAATATACTCAGTCTGTTTTCAATGTTGACCATCTGGTGATGTCCATGTATAGAGTTGTCTCTTCTGCTGTTGGAAGAGAGTANATTTGGCAATAAGGAGTTCATGATCTGAGCCATAGTCAACTCCCAGTCTTATTTTTGCTGACTGTATAGAGCTTCTCTGTCTTGGGCTATAAAGAATATACTCAGTCTGTTTTCAATGTTGACCATCTGGTGATGTCCATGTATAGAGTTGTCTCTTCTGCTGTTGGAAGAGAGTATTTGCTATGACCAGTGTGATCTCTTGGCAAAACTCTATTAGCCTTTGCCCTGCTTCATTCTGTACTCCAAGGCCAAATTTTCCTGTTGCTCCAGGTATTTCTTGACTTCCTACTTTTGCATTTCATTCCCCTATTATGAAAATTACACCTTTTTGGAGTGTTAATTCTAGAAGGTCTCATAGGTCTTCAGAGAACCATTCAACTTCAGCTTCTTCAGCATTACTGGTCAGGGCATTGACTTGGATTACTGTGATATTGAATGGTTTCCCTTGGAAACGAACATTCTGTCATTTTTGAGACTGCATCCAAATACTGCATTTCAGATTCTTTTGTTGACCATGATGGCTACTCCATTTCTTCTAAGGGATTCTTTCCCACAGTAGTAGATGTAATGGTCATCTGTGTTAAATTCACCCATTCCAGTCCATTTTAGTTCGCTGATTCCTAAATTGTCAACGTTCACTCTTGCCATCTCCTGTTTGACTACTTCCAATTTGCCTTGATTCATGGACCTAACATTCCAGGTTCCTATGCAATACTGCTCTTTACAGCATCAGATTTTACTTCTATCACCAGTCACATCCACAGCTGGGTGTTGTTTTTGCTTTGGCTCCATCTCTTCATTCTTTCTGGAGTTATTTCTCCACTCTTCTCCAGTAGCATAATGGACACCTATCGACCTGGGGAGTTCATCTTTCAGTGCCCTATCTTTTTGCCTTTTAATACCATTCATGGGGTTCTCGGGGCAAGAATACTGAAGTGGTTTGCCCATTCCCTTCTCCAGTGGACCATGTTTTGTCAAAACTCCCTACCATGNTAGCATAATGGACACCTATCGACCTGGGGAGTTCATCTTTCAGTGCCCTATCTTTTTGCCTTTTAATACCATTCATGGGGTTCTCGGGGCAAGAATACTGAAGTGGTTTGCCCATTCCCTTCTCCAGTGGACCATGTTTTGTCAAAACTCCCTACCATGACCCGTCCGTCTTGGGTGGCCCTACACGGCATGGCTCATAGTTTCACTGAGTTAGATAAGGCTGTGGTCCATGTGATCAGTTTGGTTAGTTTTCTCTGATTGTGGTTTTTAGTCTCTGTGTCCTCTGATGGAGAAGTATAAGAGACTTATGCAAGCTTCCTGATGGGAGAGACTGACTGAGGGGGAAACTGGGTCTTGTTCTGATGGGCAGGGCCATGCTCAGTAAATCTTTAATCCAATTTTCTGTTGATGGGTGAAGCTGTGTTCCCTCCATGTTGTTTACCTGGGACCAAACTGTGGTGGAGGTAATGAAGATAATGGCAACCTCCTTCAAAAGGTCCCATGCACTCACTGCTACACTCAGTGCCCCCAACCCTGCAGCAGGCCACCACCAACCCACGCCTCCACCAGAGATCCCTGGACAATCACAGGCAAGTCTGGGTCAGTCTCTTCTGGGGTCACTGCTCCTTTCTCCTGGGTCCTGGTGCACACAAGGTTCTGTTTGTGCCCTCCAAGAGTTTGTTTCCCCAGTCTTGTGTAAGTTCTGGCTGCTCTATGGTGGGGTTAATGGCGACCTTCTCCAAGAGGTCTTATGCCATACCCAAGTCAGTTGCACCCAGCCCAAGTCTGCTGCACCCAGAGCCCCTGCCCCTGTGGCAGTCCACTGCTGACCCGTACCTTCACAGGAGACACTCAAACACAGTTCTGTCTTGGTTTCTGTGGTGTCTTTGGGTCCTGGTGCGCACAAGGTTTGTTTGAGCCCTCTGACCATCTCTGGCGGGTATGGGGTTTAATTCTAAATGCTATTTCACCCCTCCTATCATCTTGCTGGAGTTTCTCCTTTGCCTTTGGACATGGAGTATCTCCTGAAAGTTGCTCCAGTGCCTACCGTCTTGCTGGGGCTTCTCTGCCCTTGGCGTGGGGTATCTCCTCACAGTTACTCAGATAGTGATAGTTACCTCCTAATTCTTTCCTGTTGAATTGCATGAGTTAGTACCTCCAGAACTAGGTTACATAATAGTAGTAAATACTGGTTTTATTTCTTATTTCTCCCCTTTAGATTATTTCTGATGTTTCCTCATTCACCCTGATACTAACTTTTGTGTTGTGTGTTAAGAATCTGTTCATTTATTCTGATTAATCAAATGCCTTTTTAATGTTTATGGAGATCTAGGATATTTTTACTTTTGATCTATTGGTATATTCAGTTGCTTAATGTTGAAACATCTTTGTATAAATTCATTTACTCAACACATATTGATTACCTATGATATTCCAGGTACTGTTCTAAGCACTGAGATCCGATAGTAATAAAGAAAACACAAATATCCCTGTATTCACAAAGCATACTTTCAGTGGGAGAGTTAAATGAACAAAATAAATGCAAAGTGTATTTTACATTGGAAGGTGATTAATGCTATGAAGGGGAAAAAGCAAGGTGAAGTGATAGCATGTAGTAGGGAAGCTAGTGGCTGCAGTTTTAAATACTGTGATCAGGGAAGACCTTACTGAGAAGGCAATTTGTGCAAAGACTTGAAGGCATCTCTCCCCATCAGGAAGTGAGGCTAGAATGCTGGAAAGGTTATCTAAGTGGATATTTAAATCACCAATGTTTAAGATACCAGTTAATGTTAGAAATACCAAGAGAGAACAAAAGAACTATTCTTAGAGAAATAGGTATAGGAGATCTGACTCAGGAATTAGTAGATGGTGCCAACAAGGAGGGTAACTGGTGATATAGTATGAATACATGAGATTTATTTTTAAAAAGATGCAAGGAAGCAGGGGCAGGCCTAATGATATACGGGAATTGGGATGGGGGAAAAAAGGCACAAACTGAGAAGACTATAAGGGAATCAGTGTCATCAAGGTAAACTAAGGTAAACCATCAGTTAAACTAAGAAAAATTGCAGAGAATATTAAGAGAGGCTTATGAGATAAGGGATGTTGTACTAGTGTTCCAAAAGATCTAACGGAAGGGTTTCATGAGTTGGTAAGGGGTAGGAAATGGAAACAAAATAGAAGCTAGGAAGACCAGATGATAATTATTAGGTGATAAGGAAAGACTTAGAAAACTGAGGCTTCCTGTGTTTATTGACAAATAGAGATTAAAAAGGAGAAGGCAATGGCAACCCACTCTAGTGCTCTTGCCTGGAAAATCCCATGGACGGAGGAGCCTGGTAGGCTGCAGTCCATGGGGTCGCTAAGAGTTGGACACGACCGAGCGACTTCACTTTCATTTTTCACTTTGATGCATTGGAGAAAGAAATGGCAACCCACTCCAGTGTTCTTGCCTGGAGAATCCCAGGGATGGGGGAGCCTGGTGGGCTGCCATCTATGGAGTCGCACAGAGTTGGACACGACTGAAGCGACTTAGCAGCAGCAGAGATAAAAAGTATAATGAATTTAGTTCCAACAGCCTCAAAACAGATAATGGCAGTGAGGCTGTGTTTGGGATAAATGTGGGTACCAATAGAAGTATGAAGGTTCTCTAGATGAGTGTTCTTACTCCAGAATGAGCTGGGCTTACTCTGGACTCCTGTGAAAGGAGAAGAATCATGCTCATGATCTTATGAAACAGACATGGCTTAAAAGATATCTGTTGGTTTCATATCTTAGTTTTTGAGAACATATACCTCCATATTTTTATTCTCCAGAGGTAAATATTTATACAGTTTCAAAGTATGGGGATCTATCCCTTTTAATTTTTTTTCATTTTCCTATAGATTATCATTGCTCCTGAGAGATTTTATAAAATACTATG
>SJYA01003883.1:645812-657913 GCA_006410615.1 Neotragus moschatus | reverse complement strand
AACCGCTGCTTGGATTTTTAGGGCCAAAAAAAAAATGGTATACTATTTGTGTTAATTAGGCATATTTTTGATACAGTATTCATACTGTCTAGTTTTTTGGTTCCTAATATTGTGACGATATATATTGCTTCCCATTGCCTTTATTAAAAGTGGTATCTTCTTGATGTCACTGGTTCTAGGTTTTACTTTTGTTTTTTAGGAAGCTGCTGTTAACCCTGCCCCATCCTGTGGACCTCAGCAGTGCCAACGCATACTATATCCTTGATACTGAGACTCTCGAAGTCACCATGACTATGAAACGAGAGTTGGATTTCATTAATTTCTTCTGAAACAGTATGGACAAGGATGAAAAGTGGCAAATAACACTAAAAAATAAAAAACTTTGAAAAAATTAGTTAATGTTTTCTGTCTTCTCTTTATTATTCTGACATATTGAAAAAAGGGCTTATATTTAATTCTAGTGCTATTCTGATCATTTACAGTCATTTCTATTAATCTAGTAGGAAATAGTGTTTTCTCATACTAATAAGCTATCCCAATTTTATAGTGATAGCTGGATGGAATTTACAGGTTAACCAGTTAGATTGCTACATGTCAATTAAATAACTGAAATATGACCATGAAATGGTTGGTCCACTTACTTCAATAATCTAAAGGCCTTAAGCCATTTGATTATACCATGATACAATCAGTAACGTAGGAATTGGTCATTATTATTACCAGAAAAGTTTAATTGGTTTCCTTTTTGATTTAATCAAAGGATTTCTAGCGTTCTCTAGGCTCTCACTGTTGTTCAGGAACATACAAATAACAGAGGGTTATAAATATACAAGGCTTCCCTTGTAGCTCAGTCGCTAAAGAATCTGCCTGCAGTGCAGGAGACCAGGGTTGGATCCCTGGGTTGGAAGATCCCCTGGAGAAGGAAAGGCAACCCACTTCAATATCTTTGCCTGGAAAATCTCATGGACAGAGGAGCCTGGTGAACTGCAGTCCATGGAGTCACAAAGAGTCGGGCATGACTGAGCGACTAACACACACAACTAACACATAAATAGTTTGACGCACCATACTAACAACTTGTTTTACTTGAATAAGAAATACTCTTGTTATTCGGCTTCCTCAGTCTTGTTCTCAGTGTTTGGCTCTATATAGGTTAAAATATTTTCCTTTTGTGCACTAATTATTAACAATGCCTTTTTGGGTACTGTGTTTATATTTAGTAGTTGAATTCCTTGATGCTTGAATACAAAGAAAAATGTGATGCATTTACAAATACTGTTCTCTCTCATTTCCTATATTTATTCATAATTGGACATACTTATTTTATGAATTATGTCAATGTGCCCTGCCTCTTCTGTACTATATAGCATAAGTTTATTTTTGAATTATTTATGAATAAATCATATTTTAAAACTGGTGTGACTTGGTCTCACACATCATTGCAGAAATCTGGGGTTACCTGGGGGTAAGTTTTGAAAAGAGATAATGGAAAGATGTGAGCTATTATGATGTGATGTGAGCTAAATACTCAAGCAGATATTTTCTAAGCTTAATTATAAGACAACTACTAAGCATCTGGTTTGTGACTAGATCAAGTAAAAGGAAAAGACTGAGATTTTGGGAAAAGTGGTTGTGTTAGAACAGTAAATTCTTGCACAGAATTTGACTTTGAGATTACCACTATGACTTTCTTCTGTGGAGGCAGGAGTTGAGGGTGGTATTAACTGAAAGGAAATTGGTGTCTGTGAATTTAAGTCCATGTTACAGAATCAAGAGTGTCCTATTTTGCTTTCATAATATCTTTTAAAAAAGCTGTAATTTAAGAATTTAAGATTACACCCTAAACTTTAAACTCTGGAATAAGCCTAAACAGTAACCAATATTTTTCTTCTCTAGAGAGCAACAGTGAGTCAGTGGGAATTGTATCTTTTTTTCCCTGTGTACTGGCTCTAATTACAAAGACCATTGTTATTCAAACTGATAATGTGTACAAGTTGTCCCTGGAAGAGAAGATAGAGCATGTCCAGGTCAACTTCAATCAGGCTTTGGTTATGTGATAGTATATCAGTTTTATAATGAAACAGAGTTTCAAGACAATGAAACGTGATCCAGTAATTTATACCCATCCAGGAATCATCCTACTTCACTGTCTTTGGCTTCAGAAGTAACAGCTTCGTTATCATTGTTGTTTGTTTTTAAACTAATTCACAGGACTTTTCTCTTGTAAATAGGAATCCTCCACTAAAGCCAATGTAGATAAAGAGAATATAAAAGGAAATTTATCTTCTCCGAATTTTTCATGGCCTCTCAGCCATGACCCAGAGAACTGGAAGTTAAAACCAGGATTCTGGCATATTATTAACCTTCTCCTTCATGAACTTTACCTCCCTTTTTGGTTTTATAATCTCTGGTCGGCTTTGTACAGATTCATTCATTCATGCACACATTAATTCATTCTTTCAACAGAAATTTACTTAGCATTTATCACATGCTGGGCACTATGTTAGATGCTAGGCATATAGCAATGAGAAAACTAGATGTGGTCATTGTCTTCATGGAGCAAGTAGTTTAGCAAGGGAGACCCAACAATAACCAAGTAAACACATAAACACATATTTTCAAATTTATTATTAGTATGAAGGAAAAGAAAGGGTGCTTTTGATAATATCAGAAAAACTAAACCTAATCTGGGAAAGGAGAGAAGAAAACGCTTCCCCAAAGATTTGATACTCAACTGAAACATGGAAAATACCTAGGATTTAACCATGCAAAAAGGGTGTTGAGGGAAGGAAGGTAATAGGGCTTCTAGATGCTGCTGCTGCTGCTAAGTCGCTTCAGTCGTGTCTGACTCTGTGCGACCCCAGAGACGGCAGCCCACCAGGCTCCCCCATCCCTGGGATTCTCCAGGCAAGAACACTGGAGTGGGTTGCCATTTCCTTCTCCAATGCATGAGAGTGAAAAGTCAAAGAAGTCGCTCGGTCGTGTCCGACTCTTAGCGACCCCATGGACTGTAGCCCACCAGGCTCCTCCATCCATGGGATTTGCCAGGCAAGAGTACTGGAGTGGGGTGCCATTGCCTTCTAGGAGTAGCAAATGTGAAGACCCAGAATGGAAACAACCTGGAGCACAGAGTTCAAGGAAATGAAAGTCAAGGTAGCTGGAGTAGAACGAACCTGGCAATGACTGGTGGTAACGTTGCAAATGCAGGCTGCAGCAATGTCATGTAAACTTTACAGGCTAAGTTTAGGAATTTGAATTTATTCTAAGTGTTTTGGAGAAGAGGATGTATTTGGAGGCAAGAATGGAAATGGGAAGACCACTTAGGAGTATATAACCCAAGCAAGTTATTCTACACTTCATCCTAAGTAAAATTCATTGTTGATTTTTTTGTAATTAGAAAAAAAAAAAAAACTGCATGCTTACACAGTCCACGGAGAAAACAATAGCAGNAATTTATTCTAAGTGTTTTGGAGAAGAGGATGTATTTGGAGGCAAGAATGGAAATGGGAAGACCACTTAGGAGTATATAACCCAAGCAAGTTATTCTACACTTCATCCTAAGTAAAATTCATTGTTGATTTTTTTGTAATTAGAAAAAAAAAAAAAACTGCATGCTTACACAGTCCACGGAGAAAACAATAGCAGCCCACTCCAGTACTCTTGCCTGGCAAATCCCATGGACAGAAGAGCCTGGTAGGCTGCAGTCCATGGGGTCGCTAGGAGTCGGATACGACTAAGCCACTTCACTTTTTTCACTTTCCTCCATTGGTGAAGCAAATGGCAACCCACTCCAGTGTTCTTGCCTGGAGAATCCCAGGGATGGGGGAGCCTGGTGGGCTGCCGTCTCTGGGGTCGCACAGAGTCAGACACAACTGAAGCAACTTAGCAGCAGCAGCACACAGTCCAAGCAGGAAACTTTAACAATACAGAAAACCTCTTCAAAAATAAAGCAAAAATTTCCCACCACGGGTCGGGACCAGGGTCCGGTGCAGAGAGCCCTTCATCCTGGGACAGGGGGCGCAGCCAGAAAGTTTTATTTTTCTTTTAGAAAAAGAAATAAAGGAAAACTAAAGCAAAAATTAAAATCACCTGTAAGCAAACAAACCATAAATAACCACTCTTAAGCATTTTTAATGCTTCTTTCTAATCCTTTTTTCTAATGCATAATGTAGATATTATTTTTCTGCAAATAGTAAGATAACACACAAACTCGTTTTATAACCTACTTTTAATTTCCAACTGCATTCTTTTTTATCATCTGTTTCTGGAAATTCCAGTTGTGCTGCATTGTAATAAAAGTGTGATAAATGATCCAGGTGTATTTTTAAAGAATGAATATTAAATGATGAATATTTATAATTATTGGGTACAGAATTCTATACATATATATAAATTCAAGCTTTTTAATATTTTAATTTTATTGAAGTATAGTTTATTTATAATGTTGTGTTTCGACTTAAATATTAAAACAGTGTTGTTCCAATCTTACACATTCTTGTTAATTTTTGGCCTGCTTTCTGTATCAACGTGAAGAGGTGTATTAAAATTTACCAGTAATGATAGATTTGTCATATCTCCTTGTAATTCTGTCAAATTTTGCTTTATATATCTTAAGACAATATATTTAGGTGCAGACAGACTTAAAAGTGTTCTGTTTTCCTCGTGGATTATTCCTTTCATCAATATTCTGTGACACTCTATCTCTAATAATATTTTTTGCTTTAAGTATTTTTTGATTAATATTAACATAGCTACATCAACGTTTTAGTATTTGCCTGGCATATCTTTTCCCATCACTTTCCATGCCTGTAAGTTTTAGGTATGACGTTTATGAACAGAATTTAGATAAATTTTGCATTTGGGGATGGGGGTTGAGGCTGTGCTGTGTAGCATGCAGGATCTTAGTTCCCCAGCCAGGGATCACACCTGGGCCCTTTGCATTGGCAGCATAGAATCTTAACCACTGGACAACAAGGGAAGTCCCAAGAATGAGATTTTAAAACTGAACCAACTGATTCTAGATTTCACATGGAGTAAACAGATCAAATAGATAAGAAAATTTTTGAAAAATCCGTGTCAGGATAGGGATTTTTAGTGCCACTGACAACATTACAGAACTACCACTATTAATGTACTGGTCTAATAGCCAAGAGAAAGATCAGCACAACAGAAAGCCCTGAAAGAGACCNAATTTTTAATAATTATGTTAATCCTTCACATTTTAGCATTTCTCCTACATTTTATACGATTTTCTTCTTTTTTAATAATTTCATTAATTTATTTTTGGCTGTGCTGAGTCTTCTTGCGGTGCAGGCTTTTCTCTAGTGGTGATGGGAGCGGGGTTGCTACTCTCTAGTTGCGGTATGCGGGCTTCTCACTGCAGTGGTTTCTCTTGTTGAGGAGCACAGGCTTTAGGACACACAGGCTTCAGTAGTTGTGGCTCCTGGGCTCTAGGGCAGGGGCTCAATAGCTGTGGTGCATGGGCTTAGTTGCTCCATGGCATGTGGGATCTTCCCAGATCCGAGATTGAACCTGTGTCTCCTGCACTGGCAGGCAGTTTCTTTACCACTGAGCCACCAGGGAAGCCCCTGGATTTTTAAATGCAACAAAGATTCTGTCTTTAAAGTCACATGTTTTAGTCTAGTTACATTTATTTTGATTAATGATATACTTGATTTATGAATGATTTATTTCTATCACCTTATCATGGGATTTCTGTCTTATTCTGCTTTTTTTCTATGCTTTTTTCTCCTTTCTTGCCTTTTTCCTATTAGTTTTCAAAATCTTTTTTTCCTTCTACTGATTTGAAAGTTATATATACATTTTTAAAAACTTCAAATGTCTAAAGTTTCTTGATAATTCTACCCACCTTTAACAAAATTTAAGGACATAGAAAGTTTTAACTAAAGCGTACCTCTCCAGTTTTGTTTTCATACCCAAATTATCCATCATCTTCAGTATTGTTTTGTCTTTTTTTTTTTTATAGCCAATGCTTATTTAGATCGACCCACATGTCTATCAATGGTTTGTTCACCATTCCGTTTTCCACATCAGCGCTTCCTTTCTGAATTGCACACTTTAAGTATTTCTTTCAGCAACAGTTTATGAGTTCTTGATTCTCTCAGTTCATTTCTAGAAATGTTTTTATTGCCCTCACTCTTGAACAATAATTTAGCTGGGCTTAGAAATCTAGGTTGACAGTTATTTTCCTTCAGATTTTTGAAGATACTGTTTACCTGTGTTCTGGCCTAAATTTTGTAATTTAAAAGCCTGCTGTCAATCTCATTGTTCCTTTGAAGGTAATCTGTCTTTCCTTTCTGGTAGTTTTCAGATTTTTCTCTTTGTTTTGGGTGTTTTGCAATTTGATTAAAATATGTCTGAATATATATTTAATTGTATTTATTTTGTTCAACACTTGTTTTTAAATCTTTCATCAGTTCTGGAAAATCCCCAGCCATTATGTACTCGAATATTTCCTTTCTCCCATTCTGTTTTCCTTCTGGAACTCTTCTTAGGCTGGACCTTTCATTCTATCCTCAGTCATATTTTCCATCTCTATTTTTCCTTAATATTGGGTAATGTTCTCAAATCTATTATCCCCCAGCTCAGTGATTCTCAGGATTCTAATCTTGCTGCTGATTGTGTTCACTGACCCCCACTCATGGTAGATCATTTATTCTTGTGGGTTTTGCAATAGCTTCCTTAATTGGGCTTTAAAAAATTTCTCCCTCTTGTTGAGGGAGCAGCCCTTCAAGGTGGTTTTACCTTTGCTTTCTCCGAGAGCCTTGGTACAGTTTTCCTGGTCATGCAGGTAGTATAAATTAAAACCCAAAGCTCCCATGTGTTTCAGGCCTGTGCTTTAAATTCTCAGAAGTTTTTTCTTCCATCTTTGACTTACCAGCTGATAAACTTACTGGTTTGCCTATGCCAAAGATGCAGATTTTGTTTCTACTCCAACCTTTTATAGAGAGTACAGCCCTTCCAGGGGATCTTTAGGATGGGCCCAAGATCTTGGGTTCAAGACCTTATCTCCTATCTCTGTGGTTCTTTTCTTTTCTTTTTTCTTTTCTTGGCTGTGCTGGGTCTGTGCATGGCCTTTCTCTAATTGCAGTGAGCAGGGGCTACTTTTAGTTCTCTTAGTTGCAGTGCAAAGGCTTCTTATCGTGGTGGCTTCTCTTGTTGCTAAGCATGGGCTCTTGACACGTGGGCTTTAGTAGTTGTGGCTCATGGGCTGAGTTGCCCCATGGCATATTGGATCTTCTCAGACCAAGGATTGAAGCCACACCTCCTGCATTGGCAAGTGGATTCTTAACCACTGGATCACCAGGGAAGTCCCTTGTGGTTCTTAAAAGCTGAAGCTTCCTTCCCAGGGTAAACCTCAGCTCTCACTCACAAGATTACAACTCTGATTTTCCATTTCCTCTTCATTTCTGGCACCTAGGAGTTTTCCTTTATTTCTTGTGAAGTTAGTTATGCAATTCAAAAAAGTTTGTGTATTTTATCTTGCACTCACAGAGGTTATTTTTTGGGGCTACAAAATCACTACAGATGGTGACTGCAGCCATGAAATTAAAAGACACTTGCTCCTTGGAAGAAAAGCTATAACAGACGTAGAAAGCATATTAAAAAGAAGAGACATCACTTTGCCAACAAAGGTCTGTCTAGTCAAAGCTATGGTTTCTCCAGTAGTCATGTATGGATGTAAGAGTTGGACTATAAAGAAAGTTGAGTGCTGAAGAATTGATGCTTTTGAACTATGGTGTTGGAGAAGACTCTTGAGAGTCCCTTAAACTGCAAGGAGATCCAACCAGTCCATCCTAAAGGAAATCAGTCTTGAATGTTCATAGGAAGGACTGATGCTGAAGCTGAAGCTGAAACTCCAATACTTTGTCCAACTGATGCGAAGAACTGACTCATTGGAAAAGACCCTGGTGCTGGGAAAGATTAAGGATGAGGTGGTTGGATGGCATCACCGACTCGATGGACATAAGTTTGAGCAAGCTTCGGGAGTTGGTGATGGACAGGGAAGTCTGGCGTGCTGCAGTCCATGGGGTCCCAAAGAGCTGGACATGACTGAGCAACTGAACTGAACTGAAAACACAGGTTTGTATCAAAAGGATTTTCAGTTAGTTTAATCGGTCATGTTGCCAGAAATGGCCAATCAGCTTTCTTAATTTAGCAAAATATATTTAATATCTTCCTATGTTAATATTCTTCAACACAATTGTTGTAGATTGAATTTCCCAGAAATCAAACTCAAACTCAGCAACAGTTTATTAGCGAGTACTCTTGGGATCAAACCTGTGGGAGGAAGGAAAGGAAAAAAGATTAGACAAAGAGAGAAGTTGGGCTGCAATGCAGTCACAAGGCCTTAGCACACCACTTAGGGGGAGCTCTGAATCTGGAATAATCTCCTAGAATTGTCCCCAGTTGGAGCAAGGAAGCTGAACCTTTATACTCCATCATTGACTGGTCATTGAATGCAAGCTGCTCCTTGGGAGAGGTAGTGACCTTGAGGTAGGTCACTCTCTTCGGCTGAGTTCCCAGAAAAAGCTGACAGCTGAGAACAGTATGCCAGCAGCTCTGCTAGCTGCTGTAGGAATAAGGCCTTCTGTCTTACAGCAGGATCCGTGTGCACATAATAGTGTCCATGACAGTGATTTTAAATGGTTTCAGAGCATCCCATCACATGTATATAACACCATTTATTGATTCTACATAACCAATAATAATGGACTCAGTCGTGCTTGACTCTTTGCAACCCTATAGACTGTAGCCTACCAGGCTCCTCTGTCCATGGGATTTTCCAAGCAATAGTACTGGAGTGGATTGCCATTTCCTTCTCCAGGGGATCTTCTCAACTCAGGGATCGAACCTGGGTCTCCCACATTGTAGACAGACGCTTTACTGTCTGAGCTACCAGGGCAGTCAATAATGGACTAGCTTTTGCTAATTTTTCTATATCAATAATACTGATAAGAATATTATTGTACTTTCTCTTTGTCCCCTTGTTTCTTTAGGTTAAATTCATAGAAGTAAAATCATTAGATACACACATTTAAAAATATTTTTATTCTTTAGCCAATTTGCCTATGAAAATGCTTATACTAGTGTGTATTTCCCCAAAAAATGTATGAGTACCCATTTCCCTACATTCTAAGAAATCCTGAAGAATCATCATGCCTTTTCATAATTTCCAGTTTAATAAGAAAAAATAGCATCATGTCATTTTCACAGATGACCTTCTTTGACAATGTTTTGTGTTTTTTCCCACCTATCGCTAGTGATGCCTGTGGCACTCACCTGGGCCTGTACTACCTGTGAGGAGGCCCCATAGACAGTTCCCATGCGTGTGTTGTCATTTCAGTCATTTCTGATTGTTTGCAACCCCATGGACTGTAGCCCACCAGGCTCCTCTGTCCATGGGATTCTCCAGGCAAGAATACTGGAGTGAGTTGCCATTTTCTATTCCAGGGGATCTTCCCAACCTGGGGATTAAACTTGCATCTCATGCATCTCCTGCATTGGCAGGTGGATTCTTTACCACTGTATCACCTATTTCACCCAGAATACTTTATCTTTTAATTTTTAGTATTTTACTAGAAAGTTGTCATTGTTATGTGTCATTTTTGTAGACAGATTATCCATTTTATTTTGGTGATTTTAAGGCTTCATCTTCTACTTTTAAACTATATCCGTTAGAAGTTTATTTTAGAATAATTAAATTTCAGCCTCCTAATACTAGATTTGAGCATCATAAGATACATTTAAAACATTCACTGTCACACTCTGCCTTCTCCCATTTAATTTTACCATGAAATCACCCATAAATTATGCTGTTAGAAGAACAGTTGATGATTTGTAATATAAGAGCCTCTTGATGGAAGTGAAAGAGGAGAGTGAAAAAGTTGGCTTAAAACTCAACATTCAGAAAACGAAGATCATGGCATCCAGTCCCATNTGGGGGCAGGAGGAGAAGGGGACGACAGAGGATGAGATGGCTGGATGGCATCGCTGACTCGATGGGCGTGAGTCTGAGTGAACTCCAGGAGTTGGTGATGGACAGGGAGGCCTGGCGTGCTGCGATTCATGGGGTCTCAGAGAGTCAGACACAACTGAGCAACTGAACTGAACTGAACTGAACAATAACAGAATTTGAGTTACAATGCACTTTTAGTCAACTCTTCTGACAAGATAATTTTTCAGTGTTTCTATTTGGCTTTAAAATGCATTCACATATGCATGAATAGGCATTACACTGAATTTACACTAATATAAATTTAAGACGCCTCATTATAAACACTCAACTAGAGAGGTGCTGAAAAGCAACCTTTTCTCCTCATCCTGACTATGTAATGTTTTGTTTGTTTCATCCTGCATGTTGAAAAGTACCGTATCACCTTTTAACCTAAGCAGGGTTTTAATCTAAATATACTGTCTGAATATTTCCATATTCAGTAATGGTATGAGGTGGAGGGAGTTGAACAGATAGGTAGTAAGGGCAATGTTTACAACCTTAATGAATAACTGAGAGGACACAGAAAAAGGCAAGGTCAAGGTTAACATGGAATCTTCATGCAAATAAGAAAAAGCTACCCTGCTTCATGCATTGACAAAAAGCCCCTCAAAAGCATCGTCCCCAAAAGACCAGTAACAAAAAGGCACATTCCCCAGAAGCCAATCAAGAAGAGGCACTATACAGGGCCTATCATGAATTTGAGGCTCAATTTGCTCCCTTTTACCCAATGCCTTTGGCCCTAGACAACTTCATGCAGTCCTTCTTCCTCTACATCCTCCATTTTTTTCTTTACAATCCTTGTTGTACTAAAAGGCAGTTGAGGAATCTGAATAAAGTCTATAGTTCAGTTAATATTAGTGTGCATGCATATATACTAAGTCACTTCAGTCATGTCCAACTCTGTGTGACCCTATGGACTGTAGCTTGCCAGGTNAACTTCATGCAGTCCTTCTTCCTCTACATCCTCCATTTTTTTCTTTACAATCCTTGTTGTACTAAAAGGCAGTTGAGGAATCTGAATAAAGTCTATAGTTCAGTTAATATTAGTGTGCATGCATATATACTAAGTCACTTCAGTCATGTCCAACTCTGTGTGACCCTATGGACTGTAGCTTGCCAGGTTCCTCTGTCCATGGGATTCTCCTGGCAAGAATACTGGAGTGGGTTGCCATGTCCTCCTCCAGGGGATCTTCCTGACCTAGGGATCCAATCTGCTTTTCTTATGTCTTCTGTAGTGGCAGGCAAGTTCTTAACCACTAGTGCCACCTGGGAAGCCCTAATATTATTTTTACCAAGGTTAATATTTCAGTTTTGATAATTGTACTATGGTAATACAAGATCTTT
Source organism: Neotragus moschatus (assembly GCA_006410615.1). NCBI lineage: Eukaryota > Metazoa > Chordata > Mammalia > Artiodactyla > Bovidae > Neotragus > Neotragus moschatus. The sequence goes on along the minus strand of SJYA01003883.1, from coordinate 646,551 downwards.
ACATTAGGAGAACCTAGGTAAACTATGAAAACCCTCTACACATTTTATGATACTTCTTGTGAGTCTAAAACTCTTTCAAAACAAAAAGTTTGTTCTAAAAAGTCAGTAGAGGAAGGACTTCCCTGGTGGTCCAGTAGCTAAGACTCTGTGCTTTCAATGCAGGGGGCCAGGTTTCGATCCCTGATCAGGGAACTAGATCCCACATGCTGCAACTAAGACCCAGTGCAACCAAATAAATGAATAAAAACAATGTTTTAAAAAGTCAGTAGGGGATAAAATCTACTGAAGAAGGGAATGGCTGCCCACTCCAGTATTGTTGCCTGGAGAATTCCAAGGACAGAACAACCCGGCAAGCTACAGTCCATGGGATCGCAAAGAGTCGGACATGACTGAGCGAGTAACACCTTCAGAGGAGAAAAACAGCTATTGAATTATAATTATAGCATCACTACTCTGTCTGCCTTTTGTAGCTTGGAGCTCTTTTTTTTTCCCTTTTTACCTGTGGAGTGTTTCAAGTTTTGCTGAATACACTCAACCAATATGTTTGTAGATGACAGCTGATTTTATTACAATCTGTTCAATATAAAGACATAAAAAAACACGAGCTCAATCTCAATTTTTGCTAGACACTTTAGAGGTGCTGTATAGAAGTATACAGTCAAAAAACCTACAGTATAGTTTGGAAAATAGGAGCAGCACATGATACAAAAGCAAACAAATTATATACATATACACACAC
>SJYA01003883.1:624993-640013 GCA_006410615.1 Neotragus moschatus | reverse complement strand
ATGTAGGAGCAGTTTTTCATACTATTGAAATTCCATTTTTTTTATTATTATTATTTGTTGCTCTGGATCTTCACTACAGTATTTTCTTTTGTTGTGGAACACAGGCTCTAAGATGTATGGGCTTCATTACTTGTGGCACATGAGTTTAGTTGCTTCACAGTGTGTGGACTCTTCCTGAACTGGGGATCAAACCCATGTCCCCTGCGTTGGCAGGTGGATTCTTAACCACTGAACCACCAGGAAGGCCCTCCATTGGTTTTAATCTAAACTATTTTCTTACAGATTAAGAGGTTAAGTATACTCCCTAGAATTACCACAAATATATGCTAAAATATATATAGTGAGAAAAGAAGACAAGGAATTAAAATAATACACTAGAAAATATTTAACACAAAATAATGCAGTCATTGAGAAATAACACAGTAATTAAGAAATAATGAAATAAAAAGAGCACAAGACACAGAAAAAATAGCTAAGTGACCAACACAATCCTATCTTAATGGTTATTAAATGTAGATGAATTAAACTCTCCAATCAAAAGGTAGAGATTAGCAGAATGGATAAAAATCAAATTCCAATTGCATGCTGTATTCTAGAGACTCATTTTAGATTAAAAGATAACTATATTGAAAGTAAAAGCATGGGAAAGATATATCACTCACACAGTAACCAAAAGATTGCTAGGGTGGCTAGACTAGTAACAAAAAAAAAAGACATGAAAACAAATATTATTTAGAGGGACAAAGTAGGATATTTTATAAGAACAAAATGATTAATCCAAAAAGAAGATATATATATTACACATATATATATATATATATATATATATATATATGTATGTATCTAACAACAGAAATCCAAAAGTATTTGAAGCATATACAGGCAGAATTGAAGGGGAAGATAGACAATTCAACAATAGTAGTTGGAGATTTTAATACACCATTATCAATTATGGTTAGAATAACTAAACAGAAGATCAGCAATGATAAAGAAGATTTATACAACACTATTAACCAAGCAGACATGACATACATGGGAGCAACATTCCATCCAATAACAAAATATATGCATTCTTCTCAAGTATCCATGGAACATACTTCAGGATAGAAGATGTATTAGATCATAAAACAAGTGTCAATAAATTCAAGAGTATCTAAATCATAGAAAATGTGCTTTCTGAACACAGTGGAATGAAATTAGAAATCAATAACTAAAGGAAATTTGGGGAAATTCACAATTATGTTGAAATTAAACAACCAATGGACCAAACAAGGATTGCAAAGCAAGTAAGAGAATTATTTCAGATGAATGAAAGTGAATACACAACATTTTAAAACTTAGGAGATGGAATTAACTCAGTACTGAGAAGGAAACTTATAGTTCTAAATATCTACATTTAAAAAAATCTCAAACTAAAAATCTTAGCTTCCATCCTAAGAAACACACACACATGCTTGCACGCACACACACACAAATTAAACCAAAAGCAAATAGAAGGAAGGAAATAAGAAAAATTAAAAGAGAAACAAATAACATAGAGAATAAAAATACAATAGAAGAACTCAAAGAAACCAAAATTTTCTCTTTGAAAATATAGACAAAATTGACAAACCTTTAGCTAGACTGACTAATAAAAAAAGAATGAGAGAAGACTGACAGAGCTAAAATTGGAATCAAAGAAGGGGTATTACCAACAACCTACATAGAAGTAGAAAATTATTACAAGGGAATACTATGAATAATTGTATGTCAGCAAAGTAGATAATCTAAATGAAATAGACAAATTCCTAGAAACATATACTACTGAAACTGATTTAAGAATAAGTAGCAAATCTGTTTAGATCTGTAATAAGAGATTGAACTAGTAATAAAAAAATTTCCCACAAAGGAAAATTCAAGACCAGATGGCCTCAATGGTGAATTCTGCCAAATGTCTAAAGAAACATAAACACCTATCCTTCTCAAACTTTTCAAAAAAATTGAAATGAAGGAAAACTTCCTAACAGATTTATGAAATGTTACTGTGATACCGAACACAAAGACATCACACACAAAAATAAAGCTAAAAACCAATATCCCTCATGAATATAGAAGCAAAACGCTCAACAAAATGTTAGCGATATGAATCCAACAACATATGAAAAGGCATATATACCATGACCAAGTGGGATTTATCCCATGAATGTAAGGTTGATTTAAGCACTCAACAATCAAGAAATAGAAAGGAAATCCCTCAACCTGATAAAGAATATGCATGAAATAGTCACAGCTTACATTATGGTGAAAGGCTGAAACGCTTTCCCCGTGAAACAGGAACAACACAAATATGTCCATTCTCACCACTTATATTCAACACTGTACTCAGGGTTAGGGTTAAGATTAGGGTTAGGGTTTGCTGAAAGTTCTAACCAGAGCAGTTCATCAAGAAAAAGAAATAAAACTTATCCAAACTAGAGAAAACTATCTCTATTCACTGATAGAATCAATCTTACAGAAAATTCTAAATAACAAAAAATCTTCTAGAGCTAGTAAATGAATTAAGCAAAGTTTCAAGATACAAGATCAACATACAAAGCCATGGGACTTCCCTGGTGGTCCAGTGGCTACGACTCCATGCTTCCAACGCAGGGAGCCCAGGTGTGATCCTTGGTCAGGGAACTAGATCCCACTAAAGATCTGCAACTAAAGATCTCGCATGCTGCAACTAAATATAAAAGAACACACATGCCGCAACAAAGATCGAAGGTCTTGCATGCTACAACTAACACCTGGTACAGCCAAATAAATAAATAAATATTTTTAGAAAAAACATACAAAATCCTTTGTATTTCTATACAGTAGAAATGAACAATTTGAAAAAAATAATTAAGGAAACAATTCCTTGGTTCAGACAGTGAAGAACCTGCTTGCAATGCAGGAGACCTGGGTTCTATTCCTGGGTTGGGAAGATCCCCTGGAGGAGGGCATGGCAATCCAGTCCAGTATTCTAGCCTGGAGAATCCCCATGGACGGAGGAGCCTGGCAGGCTACAGTCCATGGAGTTGCAAAGAGTCAGACACGACTGAGCCGCTAAGCACACACACACTAGAAATGAACAATCTGAAAACAATTAAGGAAACAATTATACAAGAGGATCAAAACTAATTAAATACTTGGAAATAAATATAACCAAGGAAGTATAAGACTTATACACTGAAAACTACAAAATACTGTTGAAGGAAATTAAGAAGACATAAATCAATGGAAAAACATCCTATATTCACAAATTGGAACTCTAAATATTGTTAAGATGATAATATCACCTAAAGCTATCTACAGATTCAATGCAGTCCCTATCAAAAGGCAACTGATTCATGTTGAGGTTTGACAGAAAACAGAAAAATTCTGTAAAGCAATTATCCTTTAATAAAAAATAAATTAATTTTTTAAAAAGGCAACTGTCTTTTTTTTTTTTTTTTGCAAAACTGAACAAGATTATCCTAAAATTTATATGGAATTTCAAGAAAGTCTGAATAATCAAAATGATCTTGAAATAAAAACAAAATTGTAGGAGTCACATTTCTCAATTTCAAAACTTACTACAAACTATAGTAATCAAAATAGTCTGTTACTGGCATAAGGACAGACATGTAGATAAATGAAATAGAATTGAGAGTCAGATAGAAACCCATACACTCTATGTTCAACTGATTTTTGAATAGGTGCCAAGATGGTACAATGGGGAAAGAATAGTCTCTTCAACAAGTGGTGCTGGGACAATTGAACATCCACATGCAAAAGAAAGAAGGTGGACCCATACCTCACATCATATACAAAAATTAACTCAAACCAGATCAAATGCCTAAATCCAAGAGCTAAAATTATAAGTCTCTTAGAAGAAAACAAAAAGGCAAAATCTGTATAACCTTGAATTTGGCAGTAAATTATTATTACATAAGACAAAAACATAAACAATGAAAGAAAAACCACACAAATTCAACTTAAGATTAAAACTTTGGAGCATCAAAGAACACTATCAAGGAAGTGAAAACACAACACACAGAATGAGGGAAAATATTTACAAATCATATTTGATAAAGGTTTAGCATAAATATGTATAAATTTATATATAAATATTATACATATATGTATATATTATACATAAGAACATATACATATGTTGTTATATATTAACAACAACAAAAAAGACAACTCAATTTCTAAATGGGCAAAGGAGTTGAATAGTTTCTTATTGAAATAAAATATACCAGTGGCCAATAAACACATGAAGAGATATTCAACATCATTAGTCATTCAGTTCAGTTCAGTTGCTCAGTTGTGTCCGACTCTTTGTGACCCCATGAATCGCAGCACACCAGGCCTCCCTGTCCATCACCAACTCCAGGAGTTCACTCAAACTCATGTCCATCGAGTAGGTGATGCCATCCAGCCATCTCATCCTCGGTCGTCCCCTTTTCCTGCTGCCCCAATCCCTCCAAGCATCAGGGTCATTAGGGAAATGCAAATTAAAACTGTACTTGGATAACATCTTGCACCTGGAAGGATGACTATAATTAAAACCAAAAAGAGAAAATAACAAGTGCTGGCAAAGACATGGAGAAATTGGAACACTCACACACTGTTGATAGGAATGTAAAGTAAGGGAGCCATTGTGGAAAGCATTTTGGTAGATCCTCAATAAGTTAAACATAGAGTTACCATCTGACCCAGCACTTCCACTCCTAGAGAAATGAAAACATATGTCCACTCAACTTGTACATTAATAGCAGCATTATTCATAGGAGTGAAAAAGCAGAAATAATTCAATTGCCTATGATAGGGTATGTTACATGCAATGGAATATTATCCAGTCACAAGAAGGAATAAAGTATTGGTACATGTTATTGATACAACATGGATGAACCTTGAAAACACAAAAGTTTATACAGTATATGACTCTCTTTTAACATAAAATATCCAGAATAGGCAAGTCCATAGACACAGAAAGCAGAGTAGCTGCTTCTAGGAGCTGGGGGTAGACAAAGAGGAATGCACACTGGTGGCTTAATGGGCACAGGGTTTCTTTTTGGTAGGTGGAAAATGTTTTGCAATTAGATGTTGATAACGGTTTCACAATATTGTAAATAAACTAAAAGCATTTGAAATGTACACTTAAAGCGGCTATAATGCTGATTTATAAGTGATGTGAACTCTACCTCAATATAAAAAGGATATGTGGTCTGGCATAAAGATAGATGTATAGATAATTGAGATTGGTAAAAACCTGTCTGCCAATGCAGAAGACATAAGAGATGCAGTTTTGATCCCTGCGTTGGGAAGATCTTATGGAGGAGGACATTGCAACCCACTCCAGCATTCTTGCCTGCAGAGTCCCATGGACAGAAGAGCCTGGTGGTTTATATAGTCCCTGGGTTTGCAGAGTCAGACATGACAGAAGAGACTTAGCACACATGCATACATTGAGAAAGAATTGAGAGTTCAGTAATAGACCAGTACATATGTGGTCAATTGATTTCCTACAACGGTGCCAAGACCAATCAATGGGGAAAAATAGCCTTTTCTAAAATGAGGTGTCTCTCACATTGCTAAAGATAAATGATGAAGATGGATTGAGGACTGAGGTCACAGCACCATGAAAGAGAAAGTTTCTCGGAATGTGGTCCTTGGACAACTGAGTTCAGAATCAGCTGGGGATAGACTGGGAGTTTGGGAAGGACATGTACACACTGCTATATTTAAAATGGATTACCAATAAGGACCTCCTGTATAGCACAGGGAACCCTGCTCAATATTATGTGGCAGCCTGGATGGGAGGGGAGTTTGGAGGAGAATGAATACATGTGTATGTATAACTGAGTCCCTTCACAGTCCACATAAAACTATCATTACATTGTTAATCGGCTGTACCCCAAAACAAAATTAAAAGTTAAAAAAAAAAAAAACAACTGTATGGCTCAGGAAACTCTGCTCAGTATCCTGTAATAACCTAAATGGGAAAGAATTTGAAAAATAATAGATAAATGTATATGCATAACAATCACTTTGGTGTATACCTGAAACTAACACAACATTGTTAATCAATTATGCATGTGTGTATGCTAAGTCGCTTCAGTTGTGTCTGACTCTTTGAGACACTGTGGACTCTAGCCTGTCAGGCTCCTCTCTCCAAGGGATTCTCCAGGCAAGAATACTGGAGTGGGTTGCCATGCCCTCCTCCAGGGAATCTTTCCAACCCAGGGATCAAACCCAGGTCTCCTGCACTGCAGGTGGATTCTTTACCATCTGAGCCACCAGGGAAACCCATCAACTATACTCCAATATAAAATAAAAGTTTAAAAAAATTAAATGCCAATTCCTGGGCCTTAATATAGTGAATCGGGTTTGAGGCTCAGGAATCTGCATTTTAACTAGCTCCCTAAGCAATTCAAATGCAAAGTGAAGTCTGAGAACAACGGATGTAAAGAACAACTGCATGGGTTTTAGAGCCAGAAGAACTTGGGTTCAAATCTCAGCTCTGCCAATTGTTTTACCTTCTCTTTTTAGGTGTTACTGCTAATTCCCTGCCTTCATATCTATGTTCCTATCTCACTGGCTTAGCTCTTACCCTCTGAGACCAGGGTTGATTACTTGGTATATACAGGAGCCACAATTTAAATGAATAAACCCAGGTGCAAAATCTTAATGCAAAACCTAAGTCCTTCCTTCCAGCACTATCTCAGCTTATCCCAGTGCCTCCAACAATGCCCTGCACCCCAGGTCTGGTGCCCTTATCTCTCCTTTTCATTGCTTTTTGAGTGGGCTCATCTTCCTCTTGGGGATGGGAGACGTGAAAACAGAGAAGCTTCATAACAGGGGCTTCAACCTGACCTGGGCCTTGGAAAACAAACAGGATTTCCACATGCAGAGATGGGAAAAGAAAGAATGTTCCAGAAGGAGAAAGGAGACAAGGCCAAAAACATTAATGTAAAGAGAAGGGTTGCTGCACAGATTGAATTTGTCACTGGAACAAATCGGGAGGCTAGGCCTGGGTTACTTCGTTATTGGTTTCCTTCCAGTTGTAGTTTATGTTCATTTTTCTGATCAGCACTGGGGTGGGAACTTGTCCTCACTAACTTTGTTGTTGGTTGCCCCTCAACTCCCTTCAGTTAGAGCAACCCTAGCTTCTGTGTACAAACTATATGCAAAGCTGTGCTCCTTTCTGACCTTTCTAGCCTAGCTGTCGCAGTGTCAATACTCCCTTGAACCCTAGCACTAATGTCTTTCCATAACTCCTCGTGGTCACAGGAGAGGTCACATCCATTTAAGGTAGAGGACATGGAATCAGGAAAGGCTTCACAAAGGAAGCTGTGTTTATATCAAGAATTAAGAGAGGGGGGCATTTCCCCAGAGATGGAAGGAAAAGGCATCTCAGAAAGAGGCAATAATATGAAATTATTTATTCAAAAATATTTATTGAGCATTCCTTTTCCTCCCATCAATCAGTAATGCAACACAATTTTTACTGTATAGTGCAGGGAACTCTGCTTAATGTTTTTGTGGCAGCCTGGATGGAAGGGGAGTTTAGGTGAGGAAGGATACATGTATGGCTGAGCCCCTTTCCTGTCCATTTGTAACTATCACAACATTGTTAATCGGCTACACTCCAATATAAAATAAAAGGTTAAAAAATAATGCCACACAATTTTTAGAGCATCTACTAGGTGCTGTGCTAGGCTCTTAGATGCTTGTTCATTCACCCAAATTTCCACTTAACAAGACTTTGCTGATCACTTACCCATCATTATATTCTGTAGTTTCCCAAGGACTACCTGCACCACTCACCTGAGTGGCATCTCATATACTCCCTTCTGTATTTTTGTTGCAGTGTTCCAGGCCCTAAGGTGAGGTAAGGTAAGGTGAAGTTGCTCAGTCATGTCCGACTCTTTGTGACCCCACACACTGTAGCTTAACCAAGCATGGGATTTTCCAGGCAAGAGTACTGCAATGGGTTGCCATTTCCTTCTCCAGAGGATCTTCCCAACCCAGGCAGACGTTTTACTGTCTAAGCCACCAGGGAAGTCCAGGCCCTACATAATCCTTATCTTCATAGCTTCAGGCTTATCAGGAAACTACATTCAGGCAGGGCATCATGCTTCCCATCCTCTCCTCCAACCTACCACCACCCCCAACTATCTAGTGCCTACTCATTATCAGAGTTTTTTGTTGTTGTTGTTAATTGAGGTTAAATACATATAGCATAAAATGTTAACTGTGTTTAAGTATACAATCAGTGTCATTAACTACACTGTACAATTTGTTGTACAATGATTACTACGATCTATCTCTAAAATATTGTCATCACCCCAAACAGAAACTCCGTACCCACTGAATGGTATCTCCCCATTTCTCCTTTAGCCCCTGGTAACCTCTAGTCTACTTTCTGTCTCTATGAATTTGCTTTTTCTAGATATTTCATATAAGTGTAATCATACCATATGTGTCCTGTTGTGTCTGTCCTATTTCATTCAGAATAATGTCTTTAAGGTTCATGCATGTTTGGACTAGGAAAAGACAATCCAGTCCACTATTCTTGCCTGGAAAATTCCATGAACAGAGGAGCCTGGAGGGCTACAGTCCATGGGGTTGCAAAGAGTTGGACATGACTAAGTGCACATACACACACATGTTGTAACCTGTGTCTGATCTCCACTCTGCTTGAAGAGATTTTATTTCTTTTTATGGCCAAATAATATTCCATTGTATATATATATATATATATATATATACACCACAATTTATTTATCAGTTTATCCATCTGTGGACTTTTGGGCTGTTTCTACCCTTTGGCCATTGTGAACAATGCTGCTATGAGCATTTGCATACAAGTATTTGTTTGAGTCTGTTTTCAGTTCTTTGACACATATACCTAGGAAAAGAATCTCTGGGTCATATGGTAATTCTATGTTGAACTGTTTGAGGAACTGCCAAAGTTTTCTATAGCAGCTGCACCATTTTACATTCCCACCAACCATGCACGAGGGCTCCAGTTTATCCACATCTTTGCCAACACATACCGCAAACTGTAAATAGCACCTGTATTGGAAAATATACCTTTACTCTTCAGACTGGCTTATATGAAACTAAGGATGGTATCCTTAATTGTACACACTTCAATGACGAAATCTAAGGTGAAGAAACTGAAATGGATTTCAGGTCATAGTGACAACTGAGCAGAAAATCTTTGAAAGAATTGGAGATGATTGAGGAAAGAGAGATTGGTGTCCTTTGACACCCTTTCATCGACTGAATTCAAATTTATTCCGGTGACAGCATCTGCAGCCGTGATAGAAAGGTTAACATTTCATAGATCACTTAACAACTCTGCCCATAGCCATTGAAGTGAAGAGGTCAGCAGACTGGGAAGAAATGACACTCTGCCACTCACATTCTGAGTGGTTCCTTTTAGCTGATTATTTTAGACCTTTTTCGGTGATACAATTTGGCCATTTCTCCCTATTTTTAAAGTACTCAGGCAATTTAGGCATTTAAATGTTCTTCCATCTGTAAGAGGTTTAATCACTTAGCCCTGTATTTTCAATCTTCTTGAATCAATTGAAGCCTTACAGAGTGTTCCTTTTAGCTCAGGTTGGAAAGAAAACAGCAGCAGCTGAGCCAACCCTCTTATTTGGTATCAGAATGGAGATCAGAGTTAGTGAGGCAAGTTGGGCCTCCACCAAACCTTTTGATTCACGATGCAGTGCCTCGTGTGTCCTGGGGACAAGCTGCACCAGGAACACCTGGGGCTGTTGTTTCAAAACAACTCATTCAGAACCAGGGTGATCAATCATCTGGGTTTTCCCAAGACTGAGGGGTTTTCCCAAATGTTGGACTTTCAGTACTAAAACTGGGAAAGTGTCAGATAAACCTTCGTGGGTCGTCACCCCTACCCCAGGTCTATTGAATCAGAATCACTTCTTTCTTATCAATACTGAAGTTTGAGAACCACTGCAGGGAGCAAAGCACTCCACCTCCTTCATTCCCCACTGAAGACCGCTGCCTACACACACACAAAGCCTGCAGCTGGCTCACTGTGGCACTCACTGCCTTGGCTAATTGCTTTAACTGACATGTAGGTGGCCTTCCTCTTTCATTTGGAGGATGGTGCTTTTAGGGAAATATAATGGCCAAGCAAATATCAGAATCACCACTGTTGCTTGTATCTATGTGTGAGGTGAAACAGAGAGGAGATTGTAGAAATTCATTCTTTCATCTATTCATTCTAGGAATATTTACTGGAAAAAAATGTATAATATATATATGTATGTATATGAATATGTAAATATATTTTAGTATATATATATATATATGGAGAGAGAGCGAGCCATAAGTTCCTCAGAGAAAAGAGCCTAAGTTTAGGTGTGAATATAGGCATCTATGTAAGGATTTATGTCTGGCATGTTCCAGCATACAGATGGAGAACTCCCCACTTTCCTAGAACTACAACTACAGTTAGCCTTTCATATCCACAGGTTCTGCCTCTACATATTCAGCCAACCACATATTGAAAAATATTTGAAAAAATTCCAGAAAGTTCCATAAAGCAAAACTTGAATTTGCCATGTACTGGCAACTATTTGCATAATATTTACATTGTTATTAGGCATTATAACCTAGAGATGAGTTAAAGTATACAGGAGGATGTGCATAGGGCATATGCCAATACTACACCATTTTATATAAGAGACTTGAGCATCTGCAGATTGTGGTATCTTCCAGGGGTCCTGGAAACAATCCACAAAGAAATATATTATGACAGGAGCTTTGATAAATACTATGAACAAAATAAAACAGAGTAACATGATTGAGATGGAGAATCTACTTTTGATTGGTTGATAAGGGAATGGTTCTCTGAGGAGGTGACATTTGAGCCAAGCTCTAAATGATAGAAAGCTAGACATTTGCAGGCTGGGAGAGAAATGTTCCAGACAGAGGGAATAGCTGGTACAGGAGCCTGAAGGCAGGAAAGTGCTTAACGTGTTGAAGAAATACAAAGAAAGCTGGTGTGAGAGGAGTGTCATGAACAACAGGAAGAGTCATATGAGAGAAGTCTGGGGAGGTAGGAAGTGTCTAAATCTGGAGGCCTGGATTTCATTCTTTTTCGGAATACTTGTTCAGAAAAGATATTGGAAGATCTGAAGCAGAGGAGTGAGATGGCCAGATTGACATTGTTAAAGATCTCTTTGATATTTTCAGAGAATAAATCATCACAGAGTGAGAGCAGAAGCAGAGAAACCAGTTAGGGGACTATTGGCAGTAGCCAATGTCAGAGGTGGTGGTGGCTAGGAGTAAGGTGATAGGAGTAGAGAAAAGGACAATTCTGTATGTATTTTGGAGTTAGGGTTTTGGTGATGGTCTAGATGTTGGGTCCAAAAGAAAAGAGGAGACTTGGGGTATTCCTAAATCTCTTGACTTGGGTGAGTGGTGAGATCATTTACTAAAATGGAAACACCCAAAGAGGAGTTGGTCAGGTATCAAAAATTCAGCCTTAGACATGTAAAGGTTGAGATGCCTAATAAAATTCAAAATTTAGGTGTCAAATAATGAGATATACATCCTGACTTCTGGGTGATATGAGAGTTGGAGATACAAATTAAATTTGAAGTCAACAACAGGTAGATAATAGCTAAAGTCCTGTGATTAAGTGACCTTGTCTAGGAAGAGAATGGAACAGAGAAGAGGAAGAGGTTCCTGGACTGAACTGTGGAGCCTCTAACATTTAGAGGTCAAGCAGAGCACTTTGAGAGGTTCCATCAAAGAGTTACTTTGCTGGTCAAGTAAACAGCAAAAGAGGCTGAGGGGGAGTAAGGTGTAAGAGGAACCAGAAAAGCGTAGTGTCACTGAAGCCTAGAGAAAAAATAAGTGAGAGTTTCAAGGAGAGAGAATACAATTATTTCCATTTTATAGGTAAGGAAACTGAGACAAGGGGGGTATTAGTAATCTGCCCAACATCACATAGCTAGTAACAGAGGAGAGAAAGTTAAGCCCAAGCAGGCTGACTTCAGAGTCTGTGTTCCAAACCACTACATCTGTGGCTCTCCAACTGTAGTGTTATCAGTCACGTGAATGACTTGTTAACAGATTGCTGAACCCCACCTCCAGAGTTTCTGATTCAGAAGGTCTCGGATGGGGCCCAAGATCTTGCTTCTCTAACAGACTCCCAAGTTATACTGATGCTGCTGGTCCAGAGACCACACTTTGAGAATGACCATCCTTCTGTACATTCGTTGGTATTGGTTGCTTTCTCCAAATAGCTTTGAAAGTTTCTTCCTTAGTTTGTGGGGGAAGAATTAGCATACCATCCTGTCTAGAAGTATCTGAGTAAAGCACCCATATTTCTGACTAGTATAGGAGAGCTCTACGGCCTGAGGGATGTGATGGGACTTGGGAAAATGATGAGCCTACCAGCTCCTTGATGTTTACTCCACTCCTAAGATAGCCTAGATGGGACACTGCTAAACCAATCCAAAGCCTGAGAAGGCAAGTAAAGGCTTCAGGGTAGTCTTGTCTTAGGACTCAAACAAGGGAAGGACTGAACCTAGAGATATCCCTTTGACAGTTGTCACATCTTTCCTCTACACTGCTCATAGTCATCTGTTTCTGCTTTATAAAGGCTGCTGCTGCTGCTAAGTCGCTTCAGTCGTGTCCAACTCTGTGCAACCCCATAGACGGCAGCCCACCAGGCTCCCCCATCCCTGGTATTCTCCAGGCAAGAACAGGAGTGGGTTGCCATTTCCTTCTCCACAGCATGAAAGTGAAAAGTGAAAGTGAAGTCACTCAGTCATATCTGACTCTTAGCGACCCCATGGACTGCATATAAAGGCACTAAGTAGCAAAAGCATGCAGGGCAGTGGGAGGCAGAAGACTGGAAAAATTGATCCTGGCCTAGGATACACATGCAAAAAAGCCTGAGGGCAAAACTGGCATGCTGTGAAGTCTAAAGGCAGAAAGTTCAAGAGTAATTGAATAATCATTAATGAATACTCACTAGAGGGGGCAAGGACACTGCTGACAGAGGCCCCAGAGAATAGTGATCAGTGTGAGCTCCCAGGAGGTTACATCAGACCCAGCCCTACCCAACAACCTACAGCCTCCAGTGCTGGAATGACCCAGGCCAGACAACCAGCAGGATAAGAACACAAATCCACCCATCAGCAGACAGAGTGCCTGAAGCGACACTGAGCTCACAGCCACCTATAAACATCCTCCCTTGACACAGCGTCGCACACCAGAGGGACAAGACCCAGATGCACCCACCAATGGGCAGGCACCAGTCTCTCCCACCAAGAGTCCTGTACAAGCCTCAGAACCAACCTCACCCACCAGAGGGCAGATACCAGAAGCAGGAGGAACTATGAGCCTCCAGCCAGCAGAAAGGAGACCACAAACACAGAAAATTAGACAAAATGAGATGTTAGACAAATGTGTTTCAGACAAAGGAGCAAGATAAAACTCCACAAGAACAAATAAATGAAGAGATAGGCAACCAACCTAAAAAAGAATTTAGAATAATGATAGTAAAGATAATTCAAGATTTCAGAAAATAGTAAATGAGCACTTACTGTATGCTAGGCATTTAACATATGTTATCTCATTTCATCCTCAAAGCAACTTATGAGGTAGATATTAATATTACCCTCATTCACAGATGAGGAAACAGACTCAATAGCCTAAAGTTACAGCTGGTGCTTCTGCTGCTGCTAACTTGCTTAAGTCATGTCTGACTCNTTTTGTACAGTTCCTCTGTGTATTCTTGCCACCTCTTCTTAATATCTTCTGCTTCTGTTAGGTCCAGACCATTTCTGTCCTTTATTGAGCACATCTTTGCATGAAATGTTCCCTTGGTATCTCTAATTTTCTTGAAGAGATCTCTAGTCTTTCCCATTCTGTTGTTAATTAAAATAAAGTTAATTAAAAGGAAAAACAAGTCTGCCTCTGGCATTGTGTAGCACATTAGCTTATCTAAAATACATTTATATTCTTATCTAAATTATATTTACATATATGTACTCCAGTACTCTTGCCTGGAAAATGCTATGGATGGAGGAGCCCGGTAGGCTGGAGTCCATGGGGCCGCTAAGAGTCGGATATGGCTGAGCGACATCACTTTGACTTTTCACTTTCATGCATTGGAGAAGGAAATGGCAACCCACTCCAGTGTTCTTGCCTGGAGAATCCCAGGGATGAGGGAGCCTGGTGGGCTGCTGTCTATGGGGTCACACAGAGTCAGACACGACTGAAGCATCTTAGCAGCAGCAGCAGTCCAGCTGTAGTGGACATATTAAACATAGTTTTGGTCTACTTTTTCCTACTTATCTTCTTCTGGTTCCATTGGAGAACACTTCCCCTCTTCATATGACCCTAGTAAAGCTCACAAGGGCTCTAGCCTCCCCCGACCACAGGTATAGCTGAGCCAATGAGGATCCTTCTCAGGACCTGTCTTGTTTTTTTTTTTGAAATATAATTGATTTACAATGTTGTGTTAATTCCTGGTATATAGCACTGTGGTTCATTTATACACACACACACACATATATATCCTTTTTCAGATCCTTTTCCGTTATAGGTTATTACAAAATATTAAGTACAGTCCTCTGCACTATATAGTCGGCCTTTGTTGGCTATGTATTTTATATATAGTTATGTATATATGTTAATCCCAAGCTCCTAATTTATCCCTCCACAACTTTTCCCCTTTGGTAACCATATGTTTGTTCTCTATGTCTGTGGGTCTATTTCTGTTTTGTGTATCAGCCATAAAAAAAGAATGAAATCACAGTATTTGTGGCAGCATGAATCCAACTAGAGATTATCATACTAAGTGAAGTAAGTCAGATAGAGAAAGACAAACATCATATGATACCACTTAGATGTGGAAACAAAAAATAAGATACAAATGAATTTATATACAAAACAGAACTAGGACTTGCTTCTTAAAGATAGAGGAAAAGAGACTCTTTTCACTTCTCAGGTTGCTTACCTAG
>SJYA01003883.1:602806-624873 GCA_006410615.1 Neotragus moschatus | reverse complement strand
TTGCTTGTTAAAGCTAGAGGAAAAGAGACTCTTTTCCCTTCTCAGGTTGATTACCTAGGACATTGTGAGTCTGGGGCTCCTATAGCATCATCAGAACTGTTGCAGTCTTGGCTATGTTATTTTCACATGGTGCACGAGATGGTTTCCAGCAGTAGGTTTCCCAGTTAATTGAGCCAATAAAGTATCACCCCCATCTTCTGTGTGTGTGTGTTTAATTAAGATGAATTGAGTTTCCATCATTTGTTACCAAGAGTCCCATCTCTTCTGTGACTGCTTCAGCTTTCTATGAATTCTTACAGCCCAACTATCTATACTAGCTCTGTTCAACAGAAGGACAATGAGCCACATTTATATACAACTTTAATTTTTCTAACAGCCACATTTTAAAAAGTGAAAGAAAGCAGGAGAAATACATTTAACATATTTTATTTAAGCCAATATATTTTTAAATTATCATTTTAAACTATAACCAATATAAAAGTTCTTAGTGAGATGGTTTACATTCTTTGTCCTGAATCTTTGAAATCTGGTGTGAATTTTATACTTATAGCACAACTCAGTTTTAACTAGTCACATGTCTGTTGCTAAATAGCCATGGCTACATATTAAACCACAGAAGTTTATACTATATACATTGGCACCTAATCATATATCATGATATATTGCTACTTAAATGTTTCCTGTGTAAATGTCTAACTTTTCAACCTAACATATAAGCTCCTTGAGAACAGAAATGTCACCTTAAAACTATTTTATGGCTGCTCCTGGGCATATATCCAGAGAAAAACATAATTCAAAAAGATACATGCACCTTAATGTTCATGGCGGCACTATTTCCAGTAGCTAGGATATGGAAATAATCTAAATATCCATCAACAGAAGAAAAATAAAGACGATATGGTACATATATACAATGGAATATTATTCAGCCATAAAAAGAACAAATCAATGCCATTTGCAGCAACATGGATGGACCTAGAGATTGTTATGCTGAGGGAAGTAAGTCAGACACAGAAAGACAAGTGTCGTATGATATAGCTTATGTGTGGAATCGAAAAAAAAACAGGCTACAAATGAACTTATCTACAAAACAGAAATAGAGTTACAAATGTAGAAAATAAACTTGTGATTACCAGGGGGCAGGGGGAGAGGGATATATTGGAAAACTGGTATTGACACATATACACTACTATATTTAAAATAGATAACTGCTAAGGACCTACTGCATAGCACAGGGAACTCTACTCAATGTTCTGTAATGGCCTATATGGGAGAAGAATCTTTAAAAGGGTGTATATATGTATAACAGACTTATTTCACTGTACATCTGAAACTAACACAACATTGTAAATCAACTATACCTCAACAAAAATTTAAAAATAAAAAGCATTTGGGAATAAGAAAAAAAATTCTTCTATGGCCCTCAAATTTTAGCATGGTTCAGTTCAGTTCAGTCACTCAGTCGTATCCGACTCTTTGTGAACCCATGAATCGCAGCACGCCAGGCCTCCCTGTCCATCACCAACTCCCAGAGTTCACTCAGACTCACGCCCATTGAGTCAGTGATGCCATCCAACCATCTCATCCTCGGTCGTCCCCTTTTCCTCCTGCCCCCAATCCCTCCCAGCATCAGACTCTTTTCAAATGAGTCAACTCTTCGCAAGAGGTGGCCAAAGTACTGGAGCTTCAGCTTTAGCATCATTCCTTCCAAAGAAATCCGAGGGCCGATCTCCTTCAGAATGGACTGGTTGGATTTTTTTGCAGTCCAAGGGACTCTCAAGAGTCTTCTCCAACACCACAGTTCAAAAGCATCAATTCTTCAGTGCTCAGCCTTCTTCACAGTCTAACTCTCCTATCCATATGGTATAAAAAGTGAAAAGTCAAGAGATACCTGGAGTAACAGAAAAGTTTGGCCTGAGAGTACAAAAATGAAGCAGGGCAAAGGCTAAAGAGTTTTGCCAAGAGAAGGCACTGGTCATAGCAAACACAAGAGATGACTCTACACGTGGACATCACCAGATGGTCAATACTGAAATCAGATGGATTATATCGTTTGCAGCCAAAGATGGAGAAACTCTATACATTGAGGAAAAATAAGACCTGGAGCTGACTGTGATTCAAATCATCAGCTCTTTATTGCAAAATTCAGGCTTAAAGAGAGGAAAACAGGGAAAACCACTAGGCTATTCAGTACGACCTAAATCAAATCCCTTATGATTATACAGTATAAGTGACAAATAGATTCAATGGATTTGATCTGATAGATCGAGTGCCTGATGAACTATGCACAGAGGTTCGTGATACTCTACAGGAGGCAGTGACCAAAACCACCCCCAAGAAAAAGAAATGCAAGAAGGCAAAATGATTGTCCAAGGAGGCCTTACAAATAGCTGAGAAATGAAGAGAAGTGAAAGGCAAAGGAGAAAGGGAAAGATATACCCAACTGAAAGCAGACTTAGCGAATAGCCAGGAGAGACAAGAAAGCCTTCTTAGGTGAGCAATGCAAAGAAATATACAAAAACAATAAAATGGGAAAGACTAGAGGTCTCATCAACAAAATTGGAGATATCAAAAGACTATTTCATGCAAGGTGGGCACAATGAAGGACAGAAACAGCAAGAACCTAAGAGAAGCAGAAGAGATTAAGAAGAGGTGGCAAGAATACACAGAAGAACTATACAAGATCAGTCTTAATGACCCAGATAACAATGATGGTGGTCACTCACCTAGAACCAGACATCCTGGAGTGTGAAGTCAAGTGGGCCTTAGGAAGCATTACTACAAACAAAGCTGGTGGAGGGGATGGAATTCCAGTTGAGCTATTTTAAATCTAAAAGATGATGCTGTTAAAGTGCTGCACTCAATATGCCAGCAAATTTGGAAGACTCAGCAGTGGCCACAGGACTGGAAAGGTCAGTTTTCATTCCAATCCCAAAGAAAGGCAGTGCCAACAAATGTTCAAACTACCACACAATTGTGCTCATTTCACACACTAGCAAGGTAATGGAGAAGGCAATGGCAACCCGCTCCAGTACTCTTGCTTGGCAAATCCCATAGATGGAGGAGCCTGGTAGGCTGCAGTCCATGGGGTCGCCAAGAGCTGGACACAACTGAGTGACTTCACTTTCACTTTTCACTTTCATGCATTGGAGAAGGAAATGGCAACCCACTCCAGTGTTCTTGCCTGGAGAATCCCAGGGACGGGGAAGCCTGGTGGGCTGCTGTCTCTGGGGTCGCACAGAGTTGGACACGACTGAAGTGACTTAGCAGCAGCAGCAGCAGCAAGGTAATGCTAAAAATCCTTCAAGCTAGGCTTCAACAGTATGTGAACCAAGAACTTCCAGATGTACAAGCTGGATTTAGAAAAGGTAGAGGAACCAGAGATCAAATTGCCAATATCCGTTGGAGCATAGAAAAAGGAAGGGAATTAAAAAAAAAAAAAATCTACTTCTGCTTCATTGACTATGCTAAAGCCTTTGACTGTGTGAATCACAACAAACTATGGAAAATTCTTAAAGAGAGATAGGAATACCAGACCACCTTACCTATTTCCTGAGAAACCTGTATGCAGGACAAGAAGCAACAGTTAGAACCAGATATAGAATAATGAACTGGTTCAAAATTGGGAAAGGAGTATATCAAGGCTGTATATTGTCGCCCTGCTTGTTTAACTTATATGCAGGGTACATAATGTGAAATGCTAGGCTGGAAGACTCACAAGCTGGACTCAAGATTGCCGGGAGAAATATCAACAATCTCAGATATGCAGATGGTACCACTGTAATGGGAGAAATTGAAGAGGAACTAAAGAGCCTCTTGATGAGGGTGAAAGAGGAGAGAGAAAAAGGTGGGTTAAAATTCAACATTCAATAAACTAAGATCATGGCATCCAGTCCCATTACCTAATGGCAAATAGAAGGGGAAAAAGTGGAAACAGTGACATATTTTATTTTCTTTGACTCTGAAATCACTGCAGATGGTGACTACAGCTACAAAATTAAAAGACACTTGCTTCTTGGAAGAAAAACTGTGAGAAACCTAGACAGCATATTAAAAAGCAGAGCCATTACTTTTCCGACAAAGGTCCATCTAGTCAAAGCTGTGGTTTTTCCAGTAATTTTGTACGGATATGAGAGTTGGACTTTAAAGAAGGTTAAGTGCTGAATAATTGACGCTTTAGAATTGTGTTGCTGGAGAAGACTCCTGAGAGTCCCTTGGACAGCGAGGAGATCAAACCAGTTAATCCTGAAAGAAATCAACCCTGAACATTCATTCGCAGGACTGATGCTGAAGCTAGAGCTCCAATACTTTGGCCACCGGATATGAAGAACTGAGTCATTTGAAAAGACTCTGATGCTGGGGAAGATTGAGGGCGGGAGGAGAAGGGGATGACAGAGGATGAGATGGTTGGATGGCATCACTGACTCAATGGACATGAGTTTGATGAAACTCCAGGAGATAGGGAAGCCTGGTGTGCTTCAGTTTATGGGGTCACAAAGAGTCAGACACTACTTAGCACGACAGAACAACAGCAATGCTAATAGAAAGTAATAGCATGAATAAGTGATTTTGATTACAGAGGGTTGTAATTCACACTTTAGTAAAGAAATGTGGCTGAGAAACATACCGCAAGTCCACTGGAGATATGTCAGGCATCTGCATATGACTATTGTAAATGTTTCTCTGATAGCAAATTATCAGACCTCAGGCAAAGGAGATAAGGACCAAAGTGATAAGAATGCCTTATGATTCTCAAATGAAAAGTGCTAAATTCCAAGTGTAAAATGAGTATCCTTTTCCACTGCCATTCCATTTTATAGATGAGAATATTAAAGTACAAGATGAGTGATTTCTGCCTCTGGTAATGTGTTATCAGCAAATTATTAGTATCTGAGCACAGACAGAGGCCATTTATTTTGCCTCATATAAGCCACTGCTTTTCAAAAAAAAAAACAAGGCAGTGGACAGTGTTGGAGGGGGTGTTAGAGTGAGGAAAAGGTGACGGAGAGAAGAAATCAACTTACACCTTTTTTTCCTAGTGTGCATTCTCCATCCTCACTCTATCACACACAAGCACATGCATGCATGCACACGCGCGTGCACACACACACACACACACACACACACAGAGACACTCTTTCCATCAGTACATCAGTGATTGATTCATCAAAGTTCAAACGAAGTCTAAGATGTCTAGTGTTCTTAAATCTTACCGGACCTCCACCCGAATACAAATACTCAGCTTCAAATAACCCTTCAGATCAGTTGGTCATTCATTCTTTTCATTCACTAATTTATTTGGTATATAATATATGCCAGGCACTCTGAAGGCTATAAAAATCAAAGATGCAATCTCTTTTCTCATAGACCTCAATATATTGTGAGTGTGTTTGTGGGTTGGGGGGTGGCAATGACGGCAGAGATTATTCACTATAATGCTGCATGAGAAACCCTAAAGAAAGGCTATGTCCATCATGCTATTATGAAATGTGGTGTAGCAGTTTTTAGAATAAAGTGAAGTTTAAGGCAGTGGTTCTCAAAGTGTTGTCCCTAAACCATCAGTTTCAGCTCACCAGAGAATTTTTTAGAAATGCAAGTTCTTGGGCCTCATCACTACTGCTGCTGCTGCTAAGTCACTTCAGTCATGTCCGACTCTGTGTGACCCCAGAGACGGCAGCCCACCAGGCTCCCCCGTCCCTGGGATTCTCCAGGCAAGAACACTGGAGTGGGTTGCCATTTCCTTCTCCAATGCATGAAAATGAAAATTGAAAGTGAAGTCGCTCAGTCGTGTCGGATCCTTAGCAACCCCATGGACTGCAGCCTACCAGGCTTCTCCGTTCATGGGATTTTCCAGGCAAGAGTACTGGAGTTGGGGGGCCTCATCACAGACTTACTGAATCAGAAATTCTGGAGGTGGGAGTCATAAACTTGTGTTTTAACAAACCACTCCAATTGTTTCTTATGCATACTAATATTTGAGAATCACTAGTTTAAAAGGCGGAGAAGGCAATGGCACCCCACTCCAGTACTCTTGCCTGGAATGAGGCTATGGAATGAAATAGTGTGATTTTACATATATATGTGTGTGTGTGTGTGTGTGTGTGTGTGTGTATAGGGGCTTCCCTGTGGCTCAAACAGTAAAGAATCTGCCTGCAATACAGGAAATCTGGGTTCAATACCTGGGTTTGGAAGATCCCCTGGAGAAGGAAATGGCAATCCACTTCAGCATTCTTGCCTGGTGAATTTTGTGAACAGAGGAGCCTGGTAGGTTACAGCCCACAGGGTCGCAAAGAGTCAGACATGACTGAGTGACTAAATTTCAATTTCAAATTTCATTTAAAACCATTGACCTAACCTTAACTTAATGCTTTCAATATATATTTTAATATACATACATATATATACTTGTAGGTACATATAATATATCTCTGATAATAGGGGTTACTTCTGGATAAGGGATTAGTTTGCAGGGTAAGGAGGAAGATAAATGAGCCTTTATCTTTTCCTGAATTATTTGAATCCTTTAAGGATATATTCATAATTAATTGAGCAACTAAAAAGAAAGAAATGCTATTTTAAGATTTTTTAAGTACTCTGGAAATACAAAGGAAAGAACATTAAATCTTTGCAGAGGAAGTAGCTTTTGAACCAGGCTTTGCGGCTCTCCTAGTCTTTGCTCTACATTCAGCCCTGTGGCTCTCCCATGTCTGGAACATAGCTCAATTTTTTTGTATCCTTGTCCTTTCAGATGACAGAGGCATCTCCAGAGAGGCTATAATGTGATTTCTTAAATAGTAGAGTGGGTCACCTATTAGTCCCCCAAACTTCAAGCCTTAGAGAAAGAACTAAGCTAAAATCCTGAGGTGAAGATTGAATTGGAAAGAAAATGTGACTGTCCTTCCAATAGAAAGAAACTGCCCTCCATCCTGTGTTTTAACAGTTATGATGCTCTGAGCAGCATATTAGGGTGGATGAAAAACATAAAGCAAAGATCATTATTGATTCACCCTGGGCCAGGCTCATTCAAATTCAAAATGGAAAGGCCCTTAGAGAGCCATCCATGTCCTTGTCTTCCAGTGTTCAGTGACAAACCATTTTGGGAAAAAACGCATGCCCTTTAGAAGGCCAAGCCCTGCATCCCATTGACCTCCTCTCTTTCACAGCCTGTTCTGGTTCTTCTTTAGCTGATGATACTAGTGGGAGGTGACAGAGGGAAAATAACAATAGTAAGATTCGCCCAAAGCCCCTAGCAGGAACGTGGCCTTTTCAAGTTATAAAGATAAATAACTATCTAAGCCACATTCTAGGGAGTTTGTTTCCAGTAAAGTGAATCTGAGGAGAAAAAAAAAGTCACATTAACCTCTGACACAGCTTTCCAGGCAAAACCTTTCATAACTAAGGGCCAATAAATGATGGCAGGAAGAAGCTCTGTAGAATGGGCCAGGTTGTCCTGTATAATCAAGAAGGGTAATGAAGCCAACCGGCTGGGGAGGAGCCCCTATCATTAGGATCACTTTCTGACTGCCTGAATATTAGAGAAGTGGACAGATGCATCCCAGAGTTAACTGACTTGATAGGCTGTGGAGAAATGGACAATTGCCAAGTTTCTCTTGCTTCCTAAAAGGTCTGAGATGGAGAAACAACACGACATACTGGGAATTTTGACTTTGAAACCAGGGTTGTTTGGACTAAGAGCTTCTGGAGCTTTTGAAACTAGCAGGAGGTAACTCTCAATTAACAGAGAGCAGAAGGACTTAGAGATTGAAGAGTTCTCCTTGAAATAGAATTTCTTTGATTTGAGTCATGAATTTTGCTCCGGTCTGAGTATTATATAGGATGCTTGTTCTCTGCTAAAGCATGTCAAAGCTGGTAACTGAGCTCAGAAAACTAATTATCACTCAAATGATTTGCCTTAACATGGAGATTTTGAATTTCATCTATTTTTTGAGATAGATAGTTTTTATCAGGTTAGAAATATTTTTAAATGTTTATTGGAGACCCACTATGTGCATAGCACTTCTTGAATTCTATAACAAATACGAAGAAATAGATGTCAAAATATATTCTCAAGGAGATTATAGTACAATTCAGGAGGGGCAGTAGAGGATGAGTTGAGTTGGCATACATGAAGAGTTAACACTACAGTGGTACAAAAGCAATTCATGATTAGTGACAGAAAAATAATACAAAAAAGTCAGGATAAAAATGCATAAATTTCTGTGGATGGGACAAGTCAGGAAAGTTTTGGGGAGAAGAAATTAAACGAGGTGTTAATAAGCAAAGAATGAATGCTTTTTGTGTGTCTCAGAGGTTTACTATGAGGCCAAGTCACCAGTGATGGCCATTGGTAATTGATCTAGTGAAAAATTATAAAGTAAAAATTTGTCTTCCCTGCCTTTTCTTTCTATCCCTTTCCCTAGACAGTGTCTAATACTTCTTAAGTTAGCTAGGAGATGAGGGATAGCATCCAAGTTGTTGCCCTCTATTTAACCCAACTTACCTGTCCTATGTCCACATTTTTCTCAAAATCCACCTTCTCCTTGGAAACCAATTAAAGCTAAGGTGGTTATGATCTCTAAGTCTTAGTGTGATGGTGGTGGTGATTTAGTGGCTAAGTTCTGTCCAGCTCTTGCAATCCCGGGGACTGTAGCCCACCAGGCTCCTCTGTCCATGCAATTTTCCAGGCGAGAAACAGTGCTAGAGTGGATTGCCATTTCCTTCTCCAGGGCATCTTCCTGACCCAGGGATCAAACCCAGGTGTCCTGCATTGCAGGCAGATTCTTTACCAACTGTGGCTTAGTGTGATACTTTTTCTAAATAGCATTTTGGAAAACATACATTGCTAGCTTACCATGCTAAATTGCACTGTTTAATTTTTACAACAACCTGGTGAGATGTTACGTTCTTCCTATTTGTCAGATAAATAAACTGAGGCCAGAGAGGTAAAGTAAACTGAACAAGTTAAAGTTATCAGTGAAAATGTCAGAGTAGGGAATTTCACGGGCCCATCCTTCCACCAAAACAGCAAATAAATGGGTAAAAAGTGTCAGAATCTACTCTATTGGAGCTCTGGAACCTAATCAAATGTTTATAGCAACCAAGCAAGTGCTTAATCAAGAAAAATTGGGAAATGAATCTTTGTAGACCTTTGTGACTTTCTACTCACTAACCAACTACTAAGCTAAATTAACAGAAACGTCAATAGCCATGGGCTTCACTCATACTGCAGTTGGTAAAGAATCTGCTTGCAATTCAGGAGACCCTGGTTCGATTCCTGGGTTAGAAAGATCCTCTGGAGAAGGGATAGGCTACCCACTCCAGTATTCTTGGGCTTCTCTTGTGGCTCAGCTGGTAAAGAAGCCGCCTGCAACTGTGGGAGACCTAGGTTTGATTTTTAGGTTGGGAAGATCCCCTGGAGAAGGGAAAGACTACCCACTCCAGTATTGTGGCCTGGAAAATTCCATGGACTGTAAAGTCCATAGGGTTGCAAAGAGTCAGACACAACTGAGTGACTTTTACTTTCACTTTTAACTTCAATAGCCATGCATAACAATGGATATAGAGTTTACAAAATTAGTTCAGAAAAGTCACTAAACAAGCAAACAAAAGCAAACACAACAAAGAACAACAGAAAACTATCTGGCGCCAGAGAGGGGGCACATAATTTCAAGAGTTGCCATAATAGTCAAATGTTTAGTGTTCAACAAAAAAAATTACAAGGTATGCAAAATAAATAAATGCATACATACATAAAAGTAGATCTCTTACAAGAAAAAAAAGGAATTAATAGAATCTATCCCTGCAGAAGCCCAAACACTGAGCTTATTAGAATAAGACTAAATCAACTAACTTAAATATACTGAAGAGATAAAGGAAACCATGAGAATGATGTCTCATCAAATGTTCTCAGTCCCTCAGTCATCTCCAACTCTTTGTGGCCCTGTGGACTGTAGCTTACCAGGCTCCTCTGTCCATGGAATTCTACAGGCAAGGATACTAGAGTGGGTTGCCATTTCCTTCTCCAGGGGATCTGATCTTCCCAACCCAGGGAATGAACCCATGTCTCTTTCGTCTCTTTCATTGACAGACAGATTCTTTACCACTAGTGCCACCTGGGAAGCCCCATCTCACCAAATAGATAATATGAATAAAGAGATTGCAATTATAAAAAGGAACCAGATGGGAATTCTCAGGTTAAAAATTATAACAACTGAGATTAAAAATTCACTAGAGGAGCTGAGTAGTAGTTTTCAATCAGTTTCAAATAGATGTTCAATCAGTAGATTTCACAGCACTATTTCAATCTACTATGAATTGAAATAGTAGCTTTCAATTCATTCAAGAAAATGAATAGGTGAAGATAGGACAATTGAACTTATCTAGTCTGAGGAGCAAAAAGAAAAGGGAATGAAGAAAAATGAATGATGACTTGGAGACCTATGGAACACTGTTAAGTGTACAATCATATGCATAAGAGTGGTCACTGAAGGAGATGGGGGTGTAGAAAGAATATTTGAAGAAATAATTGCCAAAATTGTCCCAATTATAATGAAAAACATGTATCTACATGCAGAATAAGATCAAGAACTCCAAAAAAAGAATAAATCCAGAGGTCATATTATAATCAAACTGTCAAAAGAAAAAAATTACTCAGAAACCGGCAAAAGAAAAGTATTAATAACTCACATACAAAGGATACTCTATAAGATAAGCAGCGAATTTCTCATCAGAAACCATGAAGACCAGAAGGCAGTGGGAAGACATCTTGGAAATTAGAGCATGTGGCTTACATGAAATAAAATGAAAATAAATGACAGTCAACCAAGAATTTTGTACTGTATTTGGCAAAAATAAAGAAGAAATTGTCATTCCCAGATAAAAATACTAGAGAGTTCATTACTAGTAGGCTTGTCTTGTAAGAAATGCCAAAGGGAGTTTTTCAGGCTGAAATAGAAGCACACTAAACATAACTCAAATTCATATGAGGAAATAAAAATCACTGATAATGATAAACAAATAAATATAAATTCAATATTACTTTATTTTTGATTAGTATATCCTCTATTTTTCTTATGCAATTTAAAATATAATTACATAAAGCAATTACTGTAAATCTATGTTGCTAAATTCAAAATGTATAAATACATAACTCATGACCAAAACAATATGAAGGGGTAGGACAGAGCTTTATAAAAGAAAAGATTTTATAAATTAGTGAAATTAGGTTGGTATTAATTTCAACTAGATTGTTATAGATTCAGTTCAGTCAGTCAGCTCAGTCATTCAGTTGTCTTCAGGTTTTTTCAACCCAAAGGACTGCAGCACACCAGGCATCCCTGTCCATCACCAACTCCCGGGGGTTGCTCAAACATGAGTCGATGATGCCATACAACCATCTTATTCTCTGTTGTCACCTTCTCCTCCTGCCTTCAATCTTTCCCAGCATTGGGGTCTTTTCCAATGAGTCAGTTCTTCACATCAGGTGGCCAAAGTATTGGAGTTTCAGCTTCAACATAAGTCCTTCCAATGAATATTCAGGACTGATTTCCTTTAGGATGGACAGGTTTGATCTCCTTGAAGTCCAAGGGACTCTCAAGAGTCTTCTCCAACACCACAGTTCAAAACCATCAATTCTTCAGCACTCAGCTTTCCTTATAGTCCAACTCTCACATCCATACATGACCACTGGAAAAACCACATCTGTGAATAGACAGACCTTTGTTGGCAAAGTAATGTCTCTATTTTTTAATATGCTATCTAGGTTGGTCATAGCTTTTCTTCCAGGAACAATCATCTTTTAATTTCATGGCTGCTGTAACCATCTGCAGTGATTTTGGAGCCCCCCAAAATAAAGTCTCTCACTGTTTCCATTGTTTCACCATCTACTTNGAAAAACCACATCTGTGAATAGACAGACCTTTGTTGGCAAAGTAATGTCTCTATTTTTTAATATGCTATCTAGGTTGGTCATAGCTTTTCTTCCAGGAACAATCATCTTTTAATTTCATGGCTGCTGTAACCATCTGCAGTGATTTTGGAGCCCCCCAAAATAAAGTCTCTCACTGTTTCCATTGTTTCACCATCTACTTGCCATGAAGTGATGGGACCAGATGCCATGATCTTCGTTGTCTGAAAGTTGAGTTTTAAGCCAACTTTTTCACTCTTCTCTTTCACTTTCATCAAAAGGCTCTTTAGTTCCTCTTCNGGAGTTCATCTTTCAGTGTCATATCGTTTTGCCTTGTCATACTGTTCATGAAGTTCTCAAGGCAAGAATATTGAAGTGGTTTGCCATTCCTTTCTCCCGTGGACCACATTTTGTCAGAACTCTCCACCATGACCTGTCCATCTTGGGTGGCCCTACATGGCATGGCTCAAGGCTGTAGTCCATGTGATCAGATTGGTTAGTTTTCTGTGATTGTGGTTTTCAGTTTATTAGCCCTCTGATGGAGAAGGATAAGAGGCTTATGGAAGATTCCTATTGAGAGAGTTCTGATGGGAGGGGCCATGCTCAGTAAATCTTTAATCCAATTTTATGCTTATGGGTGGGACTGTGTTCCTGAGATCAAACTATGGTGGAGATAATGAAGATAATGGCAATCTCCTTCAAAAGGTCTTGTGCAGGCACTGCCACACTCAGTGCCTCCAACCCTGCAGCAGACTACTACCATCCCACGCCTCTGCCAGAATCCTGGACACTCACAGGCAAGTCTGGGTCAGTTTCTTGTGGGGTCATTGCTCTTTTTTCCTGGGCCCTGGTGTGCACAAGGTTTTGTTTGTGCCCTCCAAGAGTCTATTTCCCCAGTCCTGTGTAAGTTCTGTAATCAAATCCCACTGGCCTCCAAAGTCAAATTCCCTAGGGGTTCTCAGTCCCTTTGCCAGATTCCCAGGTTGGGAAATCTGTTGTGGGTCTTAGAACTTTTTTAAGAGTGAGAGAATTTCTTTGGTATAATTGTTCTGCAGTTTGTGGACTGTCTGCTCAGTGGCTCTATGATGGGGTTAATGGCGACCTCCTCCAAGAGGGCTACAGATTAAGATGTTAATTATCCTTAGGAAAAGTAAAAAAATTATTCAGTAAAATATGGGACTTCCCTAGTAACCCCATGGCTAAGACTCCACACTCTCAATGCAGGGAGCCCAGGTTCAATCCCTGGTCAGTGAACTAGATGCCATATGCTGCAATTAAGATTTTGCATGCTGCAGCTAAAGAGCACATATTCCAACAAATAAAGGCTCCCACATGCTGCAACTAAAAGAATCTGCATGCCACAGAGAAGCTTGAAGATCTCATGTGCCACAACAGATACAGCAGAGCCAAATAAATAAATAAATACTTAAAATTTTATAAAGTAAAATAGATGAAAATGGAATCTAATTTGTATAATAAAAAAATATCTAGCATAAAGAAGGCAATAAGGTGAAGAAGGTTGAGCACCAAACAAATGATGCTTTTGAACTGTGGTGTTGGAGAAGACTCTTGAGAGTCCCTTGGACTGCAAAAATATCCAACCAGTCCATTCTGAAAGAGATCAACCCTGGGATTTCTTTGGAAGGAATGATGCTAAAGCTGAAGCTCCAGTACTTTGGCCACCTCATGCGAAGAGTTGACTCACTGGAAAAGACTCTGATGCTGGGAGGGACTGGGGGCAGGAGGAGAAGGGGACGACAGAGGATGAGATGGCTGGATGGCATCACTGACTCGATGGGCGTGAGTCTGAGTGAACTCCAGACGTTGGTGATGGACAGGGAGGCCTGGTGTGCTGCGATTCATGGAGTCGCAAAGACTTGGACACGACTGAGTGACTGAACTGAACTGAACTGAACAGGAATTAGTAAAATGATGTAAGACATATAGCAAACAAACACCAAGATGGCAGAGGTTAAGTCCTTCCTTGTAAGTAATCTCACATTAAACATAAATGGAGTAAACTGTCCAAATAAAAGGCAGAGTTTGAAAGAATGGATAAAAATCATGAAGCAGACAAGAGATTCAATTTAGCACCAGGGACACACACTGGTTGAAGGTAAAAAGATGGGGTAAGGTATTCCATGCAAACAGTAACCAAAGAAGAGCTGGAATGGATACTAATACCTGACAAAACATTAAGACAAAAATTGTTACAAGACACACACACAAAAAAGGACATTATATAATGGTAAAAGGGTCAATCCATCCATATATAAACATACATATATATAGCTAACAATAGGTCCCCAAAATATGTGATACAAAAAACTGATAGAATGGGAAGCAGAAACACATAGTTCAACAATAATGATTAGAAACGTCAACATCTCAATTTCAAATAACAACTAGGCAAAAGATAAGTAAGGAAACAGAAGACTTAAACAATTAAACAAAACAGACCTAAAAGAACGTACAAAGAATCAGACATGACTGAACAACTGAGCACATGCAGATAAAAAATTGACAAACTTTAGCTAGACAGACTAAGAAATAAAGAGAGGAGGCTTACATCACTAAAATCAAGTATGAAAGTAGGGACATTACCACTGACTTTACAGTAATAAAAATAATTATAAAAGAAAAGCCCATGACCAGATGTTTCACTGGCAAATTTGATTAAATGTGCAAAGAATAATTAAAACCAATCTTTCTCAAATTCTTCTGAAAAAAGAGAACACTTCCTAACTTATTCTAAGGCCAGCATTACCATGATGCCAAAGCCAGACAAAGAAATCCAAAAAAAGAGAAAAGTACAGACCAATATCCTTCATGAATATAGTTTGAGTAATCCTTAACAAAATACTAGAAACCCTTATCTAGCAGCATTTTAGAAGGATTACACATGTACAAGTGAGACTGATACTAGGAATGCAAGAGTGTTTTAAAATATGAAAATCAATCAGTAAAATATATCATATTAAAAGAATGAAGAGGGGAAAAAAGCACATTATCATCTCATTTAATGCATAAAAAGCATTTGACAAAATCTAGTACCCTTTCATTATTAAAAAAAAAAAATAAAAACTCAACAAACTAAGAATAGAAGGGTACTTCCTTAATCTGATAAAGAGGATCTATTAAAAATTCAAAGTTAACAGAATACTTAATGGTGAAAGACTTTCACCCTAACATCAGGAACAACACAAAAATGTGTGATTCCATCATGCCTATTTAACATTATACTGGAGGTTCCAGCTACTGACATTACACAAGAAGAAGAAATATAAGGCATTCAAATTAAAAAGGAAGTGGCAAAACTGTCTCTATTTGCAGATGATATGATCTTATACATAGAAACTCCTAAAGAACCCATATACAAGGAAACTATTAGAGCTAGTAAGTGAATTCAGCAAAGTTGCAGATACAAAACTCAGCTGTACTTCTATACACCAGAAATGAATAATCTGAAAACCAAATTAAGAAAATTCTATTCATAAAAACATTAAAAAGAATAAAATATTTAGGAACAAATTTAACCAAGGAGGTATAAGACTTATAAACTTAAAACTTCAAAATATTATTGAAAGAAGACCCAAATAAATGGAAAGACATCCCATAGTCATGAATTGGCAGACTTAATGTTAAGGTGACGGTAATATCCAAACTGATCTACAGACTCAAGGTAATCTTTATAAAAATTCCAAAATTTTTTACAGAAAGATATAAACTGATCTTAAAATTCATTGAATTGCAAGTAACTTCGAATAGCCAAAAGAATATTGAAAAAGCAGCACAAAGTTGGCAAACTATTCCTGATTTCAAAACTTACTACCAAGCTACAATAATCAAAGTACTGCAGTCCTGACATAAAGATTAATAGACACATAGAGATTAATGGAATAGAATTGAGAGCCCATAAATAAACCCATACACCTATGGTCAACTGATTTACTGCAAGGGTTCTAAGACTATTCCATGGGGAAAAAAAGAATCTTTTCAATAAATGGGGCTGAGATAATTGAATAATCACATGCAAAAGAATGAAGTTAGACACTTACCTCAAACCATATGTATTAGATTTCTCCAGTGAAACAAAACCAATAGGGTATAATGTTGGATAGCAGAGTTCAGAACACCTTCTTGTGTTCTTCCAGATAGATAGGTGATGGAGGTGGAGCAAGCTAGAAACTCAGGAAAATGTAGTTCCAGTCCAATTCTAAAAGCTTGAGAATGAAAAGAACCAATGGTATAGTTCCAGTCCAAAGGGTGGTAGATTTGAGATCCAGGAAGAGGTAATATTTCATCTTGAGTCCAAAAGCAGTAAAAAGGCAATGTCCCAGTTCAAAGGCAGGAAAAATTCTTTCTTCTTGAGAGGAATAAAGTGTTAGTCGCTCAGTCATGTCCTACTCTTTGCAATCCAATGGACTGTAGCCCTCCAGGCTCCTCTGTCCATGGAATTCTCCAGGCAAGAATATTGGAGTGGGTAACCATTTCCTTTTCCGGGGATCTTCCTGACCCAGGTATCGAACCCAGGTCTCCCCCATTGCAGGCAGATTCTTTACTGTCTGAGCCACCAGGGAAGCCCATGGCCTTTTTGTTCCATTCAGGCATTCAACTGATTTGATGAGGTCCATTCACATGAGCAATTTACTTTATNCCTTTTCCGGGGATCTTCCTGACCCAGGTATCGAACCCAGGTCTCCCCCATTGCAGGCAGATTCTTTACTGTCTGAGCCACCAGGGAAGCCCATGGCCTTTTTGTTCCATTCAGGCATTCAACTGATTTGATGAGGTCCATTCACATGAGCAATTTACTTTATCTTTTAAATTGGCAGAGGGCAACCTACAAATTTAAATGTTAGTCTCATCCAAAAACACCCTGAGAGAAACACCCAGAATAATGTTTAAGCAAATATCTGGGCTCCTATGATCCAGTCAAGGTGACACATAAAATTAATCATTACATCACATTTGAAACAAACTAAAAATTGATCAAAGACTTACATATAACAGCTGAAACTATAAAACTGTTAGAAGACATAGGTGTAAATCTTTGCAACCTTAAATTTGGCAATGGATTCTTTAAAATGACATCAAGAGCAAAGTAATAAAAGTAGATAAAGGCGATTTCATCAAAATTAAAAACTGAGCATCAAAAGACGTTATCAATAAAATTAAAAGATGGCACATAGAAGGCAAAACAAATTGAAAATCATGTATCTGGAAAGGGTCAAATATCCTCAATACATAAAAGAACACTTACACCTCAACTACAAAAGGCAAACAATCTGATTTAAAGATGGACAAAGGATGTAAGTAGATATTTATCCAAAGAAGATATACTAATGGACAATAAGCACATGACATCATCAGTCATTCAGTTCAGTTCAGTTCAGTTCAGTTGCTCAATCGTGTCCAACTCTTTGCGACCCCATAAATTGCAACACCCCAGGCCTCCCTGTCCATCACCAACTCCCGGAGTTTACCCAAATTCATGCCCATCAACTCGGTGATGCCATCCAGCCATCTCATCCTCCGTTGTCCCCTTCTCTTCCTGCCCCCAATCCCTCCTAGCACCAGGGTCTTTTCCAATGAGTCAACTCTTCNATCCTAAAGGAGATCAGTCCTGGATGTTCATTGGAAGGACTGACGTTGAAGCTGAAACTCCCATACTTTTGGCACCTGATGCGAAGAGCCCCTGATGCTGGGAAAGATTGAAGGCAGGAGGAGAAGGGGACGACAGAGGATGAGATGGTTGGATGGCATCACTCACTCAAAGGAGATGGATTTGGGTAGACTCCAGGAGTTGGTGATGGACAAGGAGGCCTGGCATGCTGCGGTTCATGGGGTCACAAGAGTTGGACACGACTGAGCGACTGAACTGAACTGAACCTTGCTCTGTCATTTGCTAGAACTCAGATGCTCTGAATGTAATTCAGTGTTCTGCCCCTGCAGCTGACTGCCTCTCTGAACACTTTGGAACAATAACTAAAAGCTCTGTGAAAATACAATACAATTTAGCTTTGACAGATCAACCCAAGGTTGAGAAAAAGGCCAATAGGGCTTTTGCTCACTATAGCTGGGATCTTTCTCTCTCACTCTCTCAGCTTTATATCTCCACTGGCGATGGTCATATATTTTTCTAAACGAAATGCCACCCATATTGAAGGGATCAGAAACTGTCAGGCCAAAATCTTCCAAGTGTCATAGAGTGGGACAGTTTGCCATATTTCAAGCACATCAGGTCAAACAATACAATAAAAATTGACTGTTTTGTGATACGTCTCTTTATAGGAGCCGTGACATTCACTCCTTCCCTTAATGTCCTGCATCCAACTTGCAGCTTCAGCTGTCTTCTGGACGGCATATCATGCAGTTGCTATTCTGTCTTCCCATCAGTTAGCCTGAGGTCACTCTGCAATCTGTTAGTGAGGAGGAGTAGGTGGCAATTGATACAACTATCTCCTAATAGGCCCTCGGCCCCTGAGTAGCCAATCAGCAGCTTCAAAGACAGGCTGCCTACCTCAAGGTCACTGTTTTCTCACACCATCCCTCATGCCACGTGTACCCAGCTTAGTTACAATTTCCTGCGCTAGTCGTAGACGCTCTTTAATCTTCTCCAGTCAGTTCTGGATGATGGTCACACGTTGTGGCGGATGCGGCACTGTGAGGGATTTATAATTATATCTCTCCATACAGGCCAGTTAATTAATCAGCCCTTCCCACACATTTCCATTAGGTTCCTCTCACTAGGTAAGCCATTTTACTCACAGCACGTTACCTCTCCATTCAATTCTCTTTCTGCCGTCTTCTCAGTCCTCCTTTTCACTGAGGGGCCAGCATAACTTCTTCCCAGGTGCTCACTTAAACACTTCAGGCCCTTCCCTTCTTTGGGGCCCTCATATAGATGCCAGATTACCAGTTAAGGTATTTGTGTTTTGAATTTAATCTACATGGCCAAAGTCCCCTGATTTTATTTTTTAGAAGCAACTTCAATTCCCCCGCCTGATGTTTCAGTTGTATCCCTGGCCTCGCTGCTAAGTCACTTCAGTCGTGTCCGACTCTGCGTGAACCCATAGACAGCAGCCCACCAGGCTTCTCTGTCACTGGGATTCTGCAGGCAAGAATACTGGAGTGGGTTGCCATTGCCTTCTCCAATGCATGAAAGTGAAAAGGGAAAGTGAAGTCGCTCAGTCGTGGCTGACTCTTCACAACCCCATGGACTGCAGCCCACCAGGCTCCTCCGTCCATGGGATTTTCCAAGCAAGAGGACTGGAGTGGGGTGCCATTGCCTTCTCCATCCCTGGCCTCGAGGATGCCTTAATTTGTGTGTATCGATTAGGAGAAAGAATTTAAAACCCTTTCTTCACTTTCACAGCTGGGCCTGTGATCCTGTCTGTAACACCTGAGTTCTAAATATCCTTTAGGAACAAATAGTATTATTAATTGTAGCCTTTCTTCCATCTAGACAGTCCCAATGCCTTGGACTCTTTGGTTTCTTTTTTCATGCAGACCTTGTCTTACCAGCGTCGCTAGTACATCTGGCAGTGCACTAGCTTAGATTCCCATCAATCTGTAGCGTCCATCTGCACCTCCTCATTGTTGTCTTCTAAATTTCCCCCACTCTTGCTGGACTCAACCCTCTATGTGTTCAGTTGCTAAGATATGAGTCCTAGGTCTGTCTTCCTTAGTCAATGCTCCTGCCTCTTTGTGAGGAGGGATTGAGATTGAAATAGCCTCCCTGGTTCTGCCTCTCAAAATTC
Source organism: Neotragus moschatus (assembly GCA_006410615.1). Lineage (NCBI taxonomy): Eukaryota > Metazoa > Chordata > Mammalia > Artiodactyla > Bovidae > Neotragus > Neotragus moschatus. The sequence continues at coordinate 605,205 of SJYA01003883.1, read as the reverse complement.
TTCCCTAGTTGATGATGTCGTTCTGTTGTGCTCAGGCTTCAGCAGAAGTCTTCTTGGTTTGCTCTCAGCAAAAAGCCTAACTCTGACAGAGTACTTCAGTGGGCCTCTGTTCCCATATCTCTCCTAAGATTTATTACAGGAAATTCCATGTACAGAGCCTTGCAGGGCACACAGGTGATGTTATGGTGGAATTGTAATTACACCTGTACTGCTCCCAGTCCTGCAGCTGGCAGAGAGAAGCTGAGAATGAGACCAAGCTGCTGTGTGCTTTCTCTGCAGGAATTTATCAGGAGGGGAAAGTGGATGCTCCGTGGACAGCTTCCTGTTGAGCCCTTTTCTCTTCCGAGTCCTGAACCTTGACTTGGGGGAGATTTTCAACACAGATTATTGACCACTAAAAGTGAGCTGAAAGCTACTCATACCTGAATGATGAAACCGGCCAAAGAATGGCCGGACCAAAGAATCTTCTCCCTAGTCTCTTCTAGGCCATTTTATGGACTGCTATTCTTCCCTCCTCATCTTTTCAGTATCCAGCTAAGGTGAACTCTGCATTCTTTAAAGTTCTCTTTATAAAGGGGCAGGCTTTGATGACCTGCCCCAACCATCTGTAAAAGTGGTGCCACTCAACTAACCTTCTGGGTGGTGTATTAGAGCCTTAAGTCAGTTTTTCGCTCCCTGTGTATCAGTGTGCCATGAGACTGAGTGCTGCTGAAGTAGGAGAATTAGGGATGGCTTTCAGTTTTGTATTGCTTAGGGGAATCTTGGTTTCTATGTATAGTTATCCTGAAACAGGCTAATGATCTTTTTAAAATGCAAATCAAAATATATCATTCTGCTACTGAAAACCCTCCAGTGGCTTTCCATTGTACTTTGAATAAAACCCAAACATCTTAGTGTGGGTCACAAAACTCTACATGATCTGGGCTCTGCTCAACCTCTCTGAGCTCATCTTGCACCATGTTTCCAGCATTCACAAATTCTTCTGTCCCACAGAACTTCTTTCTGTTCTTTTAACCACAAGCCTGTTTATACCTCAGGGACTGGGCACCTGCCCCTTCTTTTGACTGGTACACACTTTTCCCAGATCCTTGAATAGCTGGTTCCTTATCATTATTCAGATATCAGACTAAATATCATTCTATCCAAAAGGCTTTCCATGACTACCTAATCAAAGAGAACCCTTTTTCTTTAGGTCATTTACTTTCACATCATTCTGCTTTAATATTCCTCACAATAGTTACCACAATCTGGAAATTATTTTAGTTATCTATGTGCTTATCATCTGTCTTCCCCCAGTAGAATGTAAGTTCCATGAAAAAGAGGACTTGTGTGTCTTACTCACTACTATGTCACCAGTGCTGGGCACAAATATTTGTTAATGAATAATTGCATTGCATAAAATATGAGCTCACAACTCTCTGTCAGTTTTGTTAAATGACCCTTGATGATTTTCTGTCATATGTCTTTCAAGGCAACAGTCTTCAAAATATAACAACTCCTGGATACTTGGCTGTCTGACTTTGGATAATTCATTTATTCAAGCATTTACTGAGGGCTAGGCACTATGCTAAGCTGTGGGAATATAAAGATAAAATAGACTCCAGCCTCTACCATCAAGGATCTCATAGTCTAGTGGGGAAAATGGACATATAAATGATTGTAGTACAGTGGAGTAAACGACATAGTAGAAGCTTGAATTAAGTGTTGTGGTAACACTAAAGAGAAAGAATCCATCTCTTTGGTACTAAAGTAGGGATGGAAATGGTTCAAGGATGTAGTTTCAGAGGAAGTGATATATTGGCTGGATCTTGACGAGTGAGTGAGTTCACTGAGTAATGAGGACAGGAAGCACATTCTAGTATGTGTGGAATATCGGAAAGAGAAAGCATTGGCTATTCTGGGGATGCACATTGAAGGCTTTTACTGGAACACAGGGTGATCATGAGAGATAAACCTGGAAAATGAGGCTGAAATCTGTTGAGCTGAAAGTACTTTTCATCTCAACAGAAGTGGGAGCACCTATACGATATCCCCACTCTCTGCAAAAACAGTAAATAAAGTTGCCACCTGAGAGTTAAACTAGTAAAGTTCACAGGCAAGTCACATGATTAGATACCTGGAAACCAACCAGGAAATTATCAGTAAACACATGACTGGAAATTTTGTAGACTCTTAAAACTCTGTTAAAGGTGAACTAGGACAAATCTTAAGGAAGTAGAATTGGAATGCAACTGTAATTTTGGTAAGTGGAAACCAAATTAATTGTATTATACACTCCTTAGAGTGAATAGAAAATAATTGGCCAGCTAGAAGCAAAAAAAATTACTGTTACCAGCCAGCTCCATCCAAGAGAATGATCTTGGCAAAGTGAACCCAGCATTATGGGTTCTTTGGCAAGG
>SJYA01003883.1:590503-602648 GCA_006410615.1 Neotragus moschatus | reverse complement strand
GCTGGCCCTATAGTTGATGAGAGTGCTTTGAGTTGTCTAATCTGAGAGACTATTCTTATGATCAACAAACTCCCCTTGTTGTGATTTTATGCTCACCAAGCAATCTTTTGATAATTTACTCCCCATACAACTTGCCCACAGAGAAAGAATACACTGATCTGCCTACTCAAGCATTTTGGCCTGTTTGACGATTGTATTCCTCATTGTAAATTAATAAATTGGCATCCCAGCATAGATATGTATAAGATCAGAATGCCAATATATTTGTGGAGGATAAAGAGATATAGATATAAGTACAAACATGACTAAAGTCTTTATGTATCAAAAACACATGTGAGGCTGCTTAAGCTGACTTTACCTTATTGAATTCACTCAATCCAGACTCTGATCTCTAGCCTTATGGAAAGCTAATTTTGTCTTTATGCTGAGAGTCCAGACATCTCCTGTAAGGTTTTTGGAAGCAACCAACTGGTGTTCACCAGGTGACAGGACCATCTGCATTGCTGTGTCTTGCACTCCAAAGTTTACTACGGGGATAGTGTTCATTCTTCTGTGTTTGTTTTCAAACATGCCATTCAAATTGGAGGAATTCAATCTGAGAGTGAACATCGCTGTCAAAACGTGTGCGGACAGAAAATATTGTGGTTTCATTTTGTTTGTTTCTTTTTCTGACTTCCAATTCTCAAAATCAGGCCCTGAGAAAAGGATTTGGGTACATGTGATTTATTTGGGAGGCAATTTCAGGAAGCACAAGAAAATAAGGAAAGAGAGACAGGGAAGAAAAGCGAATATGGAAGATGTTAGTGAGCAAGTAAGCCTGTGGGCAGCTGAGACTCATGCCTGCTGGGGACTCTCCGAGAAACTGCATGGAATGTGTCTCAGAATCAGTCTGCTACAGAACATAGAGTCTGTGATGTCCATGGGCTTCCATCCACGTTTGTTGAAGTTTAGCTTCAGTGGTGTTCACTATCCAGCACTTCAGGGTGCACCTGGCTGAGACAGAGTAAGCGTCTATCGTGCCCAAGAAACCCTCCAGCAGAGAGAAAAGACAGTCCACTTGAGGTGGATGACTGTCAGGAGGCTGGAAACTGCAGCTGCAGGTGAAATCAGGTGGGCCAGGGGAATATGGGACATGAACAGCATCTTGGACCTAATTGGAAACAAATACAACAGACTCTGAGACCCCAGTGGACACAACAAATAAATAAATAAAAATTTTAAAAGATTCTTCGGAATTATTTTGGGGCATTGGCAGTATTGCAGCATATTGTCTTGACATGTGGTTGCTTTTCCTAACCCTGGCTTAAAATAGGACAAGATCCTATCAAAGCATGTAGAAGGATCTTGGGAGTTCATCTGCATTTCCTGTTTGGTCCAATGGTTGAAATAATTATGGTAGGATCATATACTAAAAACAGTAAGCCATAGAATCAGGTTTTCAAATATGTAGTGACACTGAAAATGCTTTTGATGTATTAAATTAAAAACCATAATCTAAAGCTGTATAAACAGTATGATCACAACTATTCTTTTTTTCGATTCATAGAATGACATAGATTGTAAGACATTGGATTATTAATAGCTTAAGGAAAAAGAAACACTACCTTTAATATACCCAAATTGTATTCTGCTGATAGTAACGTGCGTGTGTGTGCTAAGTCATTTCAGCCGTGTCCAACTCTGTATGATCCCATGGACTATAGCCCACCAGGCCCTAGGCTCCTCTGGCCATGGGATTCTCAAGGCAAGAATTGGAGTGGGTTGCCATGCCTTCCTCCAGAGGATCTTCCCGACCCAAGGATGGAACCCGTGTCTCTTGTGTATCCTGCACTGACAGGCGTGTCCTCCGCCACTAGCACCACTGGAAGCCTGTTCATATGTCCATACAATTTATACCACTTTCTGCTTCAGGAACATCACCAAAAGTAGAGTCTAAGCTTTCTTCAGGTCCCAGAATCTAAAGATTCTTCTAGGGCTTTCCTGATGGTCCAGTGGTTAAGAATCCACCTACCAATGCAGGGGACTCCTGTTTGATCTCTGGTCCAGGAAAATCCCACATGCCCATGGGGTAACTAAGCAACTGCTGAGATCCACACACCCTAGAGCTCTTACTCCACAAGAGAAACCAACACAATGAGAAGCTCATGCATTGCAACAAAGAGTAGCCCCTGCTTAATGCAACTAGAGAAAACCCATGAGCAGCAACGAAGACCCAGTGCAGCCAAAAATTAAATAAATAAATAAAAATTTTAAAAGATTCTTCGGAATTATTTTTGGGCATTGGCAGTATTGCAGCATATTGTCTTGACATGTGGTTGCTTTTCCTAACCCTGGCTTGAAATAGGACAAGATCCTATCAAAGCATGTAGAAGAATCTCGGGAGTTCATCTGCATTTCCTGTTTGGTTAAACTCGTAGTTTCTTTTTTTTCTTTCCTTTGTCTCTTTTTTTTTCAATTCAATTACGTTAGCTAGAAATCAATCAGACTTTCTCTTGTAAGTCACTCAGAAGCTTTTGACAGATAGACATTCAGTACCTGAGTAATAGTCCCTCACAATGCATGCAATGGTCACACCAACCTTTCCTAGCTTTGTAAATTTTATGATCTATTCCAAGAGATTTGGCAATTTCTGCTGTCTTTAATTGCATTGTCTGGAGTATGACAGGCAGTCTTCAGCAGACACAATAATTTTTCATTTCAGTGATGCATCATAGTGTAATTTTCAGAAGACATTTTAAGTGACACTTAGGGAGAAAGCCAAATTTAAGTTAAAAATTTAACCATGAATTGTGTTACCAAGGCAGATAACTCAATGGAAGTGACAATCAGATGAACAGATACCCTCTACACCTGGCTAAGTCTGCGCACACACAAGCATTGACAACAATATCACGTGGATTGCTCCGCCTGGCCATTTGCAAGTCACTTTTGACATCCATTGTAAGATGCATCCTGATTTCAGAAATGAAGAACATATGTCTCAGGATACAGGAAATGTGGTTTGAAATAGGTCTACCAACGCATACAGAAAAAAAGACAAAAAAGAAATGCACCAAAATGGTTACAGATTGTGCGTATTTTAGCTTATCTTCATTCTCTAAATATCCTACTCCTTGGAAGAAAAGTTATGACCAACCTAGATAGCATATTCAAAAGCAGAGACATTACTTTGCCGACTAAGGTCCGTCTAGTCAAGGCTATGGTTTTTCCAGTAGTCATGTATGGATGCGAGAGTTGGACTGTGAAGAAGGCTGAGTGCCAAAGAATTGATGCTTTTGAACTGTGGTGTTGGAGAAGACTCTTGAAAGTCCCTTGGACTGCAAGGAGATTCAACCAGTCCATTCTGAAGGAGATTGGCCCTGGGATTTCTTTGGAAGTAATGATGCTGAAGCTGAAACTCCAGTCCTTTGGCCACCTCATGCGAACGGTTGACTCATTGCAAAAGACCCTGATGCTGGGAGGGACTGGGGGGAGGAGGAGAAGGGGACGACAGAGGATGAGATGGCTGGATGGCATCACTGACTCGATGGACGTGAGTTTGGGTAAACTTGGAGAGTTGGTGATGGACAGGGAGACCTGGCGTGCTGCGATTCATGGAGTCGCAAAGAGTCAGACATGACTGAGCGACTGAAGTGAACTGAAGCTTGTACTACAGTTATATTGTAAAAAGTGTAGAGAGATTAAAAAAAAGAAGAAGAAGAACTGGACTTTGTATTTTAAAGCCTGTTGCTCCCTATTGGGATATAAAACACTGGACTAGAGAAGGACAAGCTTGAGTCTAAGCTGGATGAATATTTGGAGGACCATAGTAATCTCTGGATCTTCCTGGCCCAACAGAACAAATAAACAAGTACTCACCTCTGAGATAACTTAAAAGTGAAGAAACAGAACTTCACTCGTGGGCTGGTGGTTAAGAATCTGCCTGCCAATGCAGGGGACACCAGTTCACTCCCTGGTCCAGGAAGCGCCTACATGCTGTGGGGCAACTAAGCCCATGCTCCACAACTACTGAAGCCCACGTGCCCTAGAGCTCATGCTCCACAACAAGAGAAACCACCACAATGAGAAGCCCCTGCTCCACAACTAGAGGAAGTCTGTGTACAGCAATGAAGACCAAGAACAGCCCCTGAAAACTGTTTAAGTGAAGAAACAAATCAGAAACTCTGAGGCCGCATTTGCTGTTCTAGTCCAGCTTCTGATTCATCACACCATTTTGATAAGTCACTTACCTCTCATACTTACTTTCTCATCTGGAAATGAAGGGCTTCTTCTTCATGGTAGTAGCAGAGATGCAGCTAAAAACAAATAGAAACATTGATCGAATACTTCATAATCTTGCTTGTGTTCCCATAAGCCATGCAAATATACACCAGTAATCCGTATAATATCAGTAACTATTTGGATACTGAGGCTTGAGGGCTGTCTCTGTCCTGCCACCCATTTCTTAGGAGGATCTCCCCAGAAAGCTTCCTCAGGGTGTACGTGTGTGTGTATGTGTCTGTGTGTGTGTGTGTGTGTGTGTGGTGTGTGTCCACGCACACATTGGGAAATGCAGATCAGGAGTTGGGGGTGGTGAGCAGAGAGCCTCAGGGCTGATAGTCTGCACACAGTTCCGTTTCTGAGGCTTGGGGAAAATGCCAGGGCTTGTGTAATTTCCATCACCGGGCACAGGCAAATGAATTTTATAGTGGTAGCCCTTGGGGACAGTCTGTAGCTGAGAGAACTTCATTTCAGCTAATTAACGTGGACTCAGTTCCCACTACCTGTGGATGGGGAGACAGGCCTGCAAAATTTGCTCAACACACTCTTACTCAGTCTTATCCTCAGGTTGAACTCCTGAAGCCCAGTGGGGAGAAGGGGAGACAGGCTGTCAGTGAGGAGCCCTGGTTACAGGCCACAGGGCTGAAGTGTGATGTGAGGAGAAACAGCAAAGCTCGCAGCACTTCTGCTAGTACAGCCCTCAGGAAATATGCATTGAAGCGCTGATACCTTAGCTCATTTAATCTTCCCAACAGCTCAAGGTTGTGCATGGTGGGGTTCAGAGGAGGCCAGCCTGCTTGGTTTATGTCTAGCACTGTGTAAACAGCTCCAATCCTGTCACGGCTATTATTCTCATCAGCAGCATCATTATTCCCAGCCCAGAAAGGCCTGCTAATCAATACCTTGCCCCGAGCAAGGTTGTCACCGTCACTCCATCCCAACCTGCACTGTTGTACCCTGCGAGTTTAAATCACTCCTTTGAGGTAAAGCAGTGCTGTGTTATGCTTAGTCGCTCAGTCGTGTCTGACTCTGTGACCCCATGGACTGTAGCTTGCCAGGCTTCTCTGTCCATGGAATTCTCCAGGCAAGAATACTGGAGTGGGTTGCTGTGCCCTCCTCCAGGGGATCTTCCCAACTCATGAATCGAACCCAGGTCTACCCACATTGCGGGTGAATTCTTTACCATCTGAGCCACCAGGGAAGCCAGTATAAGACCCTATTAAGGTGCAGGTGTTTCCCAAGAGATGATCTGCCTTAGGCCTTTCTCATCCATCAGTAACTTTGCAATAGGACCCTAGTGGGCAACCAGGGTGGAGGAGCCCAGGAATGAGGTTGCTGAGAGCTGCAAGTTGTCTCCAAAGAGAACAACCTATAGTGTCAGTAAGCAGGACAGTGGAGGGGAATGAACCAAGAAATCACCCCAAGTCTGACTCCCTGCCCAGGTCTGTATGGATCAGGAACGGGGAGAGAGATGAAAGCAGTGTAAGCCAGGAGGAGTCTCATACATCAGCCTCAAAGCCAGGAAGATCCCAGGCTTGTTTCTTTCCCCATTGTCTTGCCTTTAATTAGACTTAATCCTTAGGTTTTTAAAAGTGGAATCACCAAAGGCAAGGGGGTAGGGGGATAATTTTCCAATACTTCTCTTGTAAACTCAAATTCTTCTTCAGAGTACAACAGGCTTTTACTATTCACAAGGTTATTTGTGAGTTGCAAAAATTTTTTCCTGTATCCGCCCCCCATTCAATCTGGCTGCCACAATCAACAGAAAACACAAGGATACTTTTTTCTCTCTTGCTTCTGTAGTGGAAGAAGCCTCCACGTTTTCAGAGGCAAAGTTGATCCCAGACTGGTAGAAGAAATATGTCCTTCCCCTTCCTGAGCTCTCAAGTGTCAGAGGGGAGGCCTCAGGAAGTGTGCATACGACGAGGTGGGAAAGGAGACTTCTGGCCACCAGCAGCAAGCTGGACACTGGTTTGGACAAGCCAGCAGGACACAATAATTGATTGCCTTCTTGCTGCAAAATCAAAATGGCTTTTGATGTTCAGCCATTCATTGCCATAACTGGAATAATAACACAATTCATTTTAGCTGCAGCCCTGCAAATGGATGGCTTTAATAATGGCTAATTTGGGATGATGAATGTGCCATTTGGGGGTGACATTACTGCTGAATAAGGAGAAGGGCGTGCAAGAGACAGCGAGAGGAAGGGATGAGCTATACGAGACAGCCATGTTTGCTAACTTCCGAGGCTGCCAGCACTTCAGTTCCACTCCACAGTTTTGATTTAGCAAGCACCTACTCCCTACCTGGCACTGGGCTGAGGGTTGGGGGAGATTCTGAAAGGACATATGGCTAGGATGACCGCATATCCTGGTTCCCTTAGGACAGTCCTGGTTTATGCTGCAACCTGCTGCCATTATGAATACCCCTCCCCTACTCTAAAAAATATCTTGGTTTGGGCGATAAATTAAATTGTCATTCTGTGAGGCTTATTCTCTGCTCTTCATGAGCATACAGCTTTTCTGGGAAGACAAGACTTATTTATGCACATGGAGCAATTACAGTGTGTCGGGAGACAGTGTGTAACCAATAGATGAATCAAATGAGCACAAGCAACCAAATCAGTGTTTACAAGTTTGAAACTGATAATGGCAGTGGATCCCAATATGTGGAAGATGACTTTCACACGCATGGGGACGGTAAACCCGAATGTGATATCTTTCCTGATCTTCACAGCAGACTTACGGTGACACCTCAACCTCCCCCCTACACACACATCTTAGAGATAAGATACTAGAGGCCCAGGAAAAGGAGTTGATTGCTCAAGGTCACAGAGCTAGTAAGTGATGAAGTCAGGAGTTGAGTCCAGGGCTATTTTAACTTGGAAACCAGCTATATTTCCTTTACAGAACAGAATAATAGACATCAAGGCTGGCTGGAGTGGTCAAGGGAGCCCATAAAGGAAGTGTATGGTTATCAAGGAATAAATTCACAGGTAAAAAGGAACAGAGTTTTTTAAAAAAAATGGAAGATGTAAAGCTTAGAATGGTTCAATGCATGATACTGGATGCTTGGGGCTGGTGCACTGGGATGACCCAGAAGGATGGTATGGGGAGGGAGGGGGAAGGGGGGTTCAGGATGGGGAACATGTGTATACCTGTGGCAGATTCATGTTGATGTATGGCAAAACCAGTACGATATTGTAAAGTAATTAACCTCCAATTAAAATAAACTTATATTTTAAAAAATGGAGAGTAAAGAAATCTAAGTGAGGTGTGATTAAACGAGGATGATTTGTGCCAGAGGTGAGTTTGCTTTAGGTTTGAAATTACTGATGAATATGGGTTAACAGAGACCAAAAAAGGCACTTTCACATGCAAAGGAATGATAAACTCCAAATCAGGGCACCATTTCTTGAGCATGGGGAAATGGATGGGAATGGGGTAAATAGGAAACGCCAATGATGTTTGTAAGGCTGGACTTCTTAAAACACATGCATGCATGCGTTGCGTGCTAAGTCACTGCAGTTGTGTCCAATCCTTTGTGACCCTGTGGACTGTGTCCACCAGGCTCCTCTGTCTACAGGCAAGAATACTGGAGTGAGGTGCCATTTCTTTCTCCAGGGGATCTTCTCAACCCAGGGATTGAACCCGTGTCTCTTATGTCTCCTGCGCTGGCAGGTGGATTCTTTATCACTTTCACCACATGGGAACCCCTGCTTAAACACAATGGTAACTAAATGGCCACATATTATGCTATTATATATATTTTGTATATCTGAATATTTCATGATAAAATAAGAGAGAGATTGGTCTTTTCAGATAAGAGAAATATATTAAGCAGAACACAGATGCAAGGACAATAAATGTCCATTCTGGTAAGGTTTTAAACAGCGCCCTTCTGTCTGAACTGAGCATCCATAATCTTCCTTGCAGAGGGACCCACTGCCATTTCCCCCTCTCAGCCCAGCACAACGTTTCTGAAAGCCTTGTCTGGCCCTCATGCTTATTTGAATCAAGTCTTGGAACTTCTAAAAATGCCCGTTTACTGCCTTTTTCTGAGGTGTGTGGTCCACATGTCTCGCTTGCTGCGGGGCACCGTGAACACTGCACTGAGTATTGAATTGTTTACTACTTGGGGGATTTGTTGTTTAAACAAAAGCTTTGTGACTCCCTGAGTACTTGGCCTCCTGATTGTCAGCTGGGCTCAGAGGCCCCCTCTCAGCCCCTCTCCAGCTCCCCAAGACAGAGGGGCCGATCCTGAGAGGCCCGGGGAGCTGCTGAAAGTCTCGGTTTGGCCTCCTCTGGGTCTCACTGCCTCTGCACAGCAGTAAACAAAAGCAGCAAAGGAATCCATACAAATTCCCTCACTGTGGCTCCACAGGGCTGAAAACAGGCCATCATGCGAGGTTTCACATCCTTCACCACCAAACAGTGAGCAGATCCTGCAGGTGGGCACAGCATGGATGCCAGTTGGGAAATGAGGAGCAGAGAATCGTTTCAGCAGGGTGTAGTGGGCCTCTGAAAACCCCTAGCATGCCTCTCTCTGTCTTGGGGCAGAGTTTTTGTTCTCACCTGGTGGCTCAGCTGGTAAAGAATCTGCCTGTAATGCAGAAGACCTGGGTTCGATCCCTGGGTGGGGAAGATCCCCTGGAGACTGAAATGGCAACCCACGCCAATATTCTGGCCTGGAGAATTTCATGGACAGAGGAGCCTGGCGGGCTACAGTCCATGGGGTTGCAAAGAGTCTGACATGACTGAGCAACTAACAATTTAGTCCTCAAGGCCAGCTCCACCTGATCCAGGGCCTTGGGCTCCAAGTCCTGAGCCATCAACATGATCTTTTTCTATTTCAGCTTGCTCCAGGTTGAGTTTCCCTAGCCACAGTCCCAGGCAAGTGAAGGAGGTCCCCACAGTCCCCTGGGGGAACCGGAAAGGTACCTCCTATTTCCTTCCTATGGAAGAACCTATAACAGCACTAATTGTTCCACCTGCACAAACTCATTGCCCTGCAGGGTGCTCCTGGGGCAGGAGGGACATTTCTCCTAGCAACCTTTGACCCAGTCTCTAAGGTCACTTGTCCCAAATCCCTGGATGGATGTTACAGAGAGAGAGCCTAAAAGAAATCAGTGTGGAAGTTAGCCAGGTGTGATAGAAAGGTCCAGAGTCAGAAGACATGGGTTCCTGTCCTGACTCCACTGAACTGGCCTGTGACCTTGGGGAAATGTCATGGACTGTGTTCCCAGGAAAACAGAGTGTGACAGAGAGCTTTGTGGGCAGGAGGTTTCTTGGGGAGCACTCTCAGGATCAACACCTGCAGGGAGTGAAGAAAGCAGGACCAGGGAGAGGAGGAAGTTGAACTGTAGCGTGGTCCCTCAGAATTGTCCTAAATGGTGGTACAGGAGCCAGGGCTTTGACCAGTCACTAGAGGCAGGCTGCCACGTGGAATTGGTGCATGGCCTTGGGCATGGTGGCTCCCTTCAGCTGCAGGTCATTTCCTGCGAGGGGCCTAGCTGTTCGCTGTCAATCACCAGCAGGCACTGAAGGGGGTGGGGGATGGTGCAGAGCTGGGCAGTGCCCCACAGCATCCTTCCAGCAAGTTACTTCCCTTCTCTGCGCCCCAGTTTTCTCATCTGTCAGATTCCAGCTCCAGGGCTCTGATTCCATCAAGCCACTCTCTCTGCTCTTACTAACACCTCCCTTTCTCTTAGGCTACACCCAATTTAACATCCCACCCCTTCTACAATGTCTGCAGCACCTCCTCCTTGACTGTGAGAAAGTGCAAATGCCTTGGGTGACATTCAAGGCCCTTCGCAATCTAGTCCCGACCCATCCCTTCAGCCTCCCTCCTCATTACTTACTCTCCATGGCAGATATTTTGTTTCTATCATGATTTCCCTGAAAACACCCTCCCTCCTTTCCTCTGCTCTTTGAGTAAGGATGCATTCATGAGCAGGGTATAGTGGAAAGGGCTTTGGAGCCAGACCTCAACTCAGGTCCAGCTCTTATCAGCTGTGTGACATTAGGCAGGTCATGAGCTCTTTGAGGTTGTTTCCTCATGTAAAAAAATGAGAACTTTAAAAAATGGATGTCTTTTTTCTATGTTTGCTGCAAGAAGCAAGTAAGTGACACAAGAAGAAGCAAGTAAAGGGTCTTCTGCAAAGCATAACAGAGCTCAATAAATGTTAATTCTCTTCTGTCTTCCCTTTGTTGAAATAGCTGAATGTAAATAACATCATCCAATGATTAGCTTCAAATATACTTAGAATGAGTACATACTGTATATAATTTGGTGCTTTACTCGCTAATCCTTAACTTTACAAAAATCCAGTCATTCAGAAATTTTAGTCTGGCACCAAGTAAATTCCCAGTCTCTGCTCAGGCTCTCCTGGCTTACATCTTTCTCACCAGCCTCTCTGCCTCAGTCTTAAGAACTCTTGGCCAAGAGACATCAGTCAGCATCACCTGGGAACTTGCTGGGAACTGACACCCTGACCTACCATCCCAAAGTTCAGGGTGGGGGCACCCAGCAGTCTGGGTTTTCTAAGCACCCCTGCCCCAGGGAATTACGATGCATGTTCATTCTGAGAACCACTCCTGCTCAGCAGCAGGGGGCTTATCTCAGGCCACATTTCCTCGGGTTTGTTGATGTCTCAGGTCCCTTCACCATCCAGAAAGGAGGCGTGAGGGAGGGAATTAGATGACTCCAGAAGAAATCAGGCTTTTGACAGGAGGTCCTGGCTGTAACCTGTGCTCTCCAGCTCCTGTAGGAGCCCCAGGAGCAGACTGCTGAGCTCTGCCCAATACCTGGACTCATTGAGCTAGAACCTTCTCTGGTTAACACGCTGGGCAAGTCTTCCCAGGACCAGAGACTCCTAACCTTCAGGCCGACTTAGCACAGCCCCAAAAGCAGTGGTTCTCAAAGTGTGGTCCCCATTACTACTGACCTTAGAGAAATAAAAACGATTATAAGGAAAATTATAAAAAATTGTATGCCAATAAATTTGATAACTTAGACGAAATGGAAATTTTCGTTGATAACTTCGACGAAATTTTTGCAGAAAACACAAACTAATGCAACTGACTCAAAAAGAGATCATCTGAATATACCTATAACAATTAAAGAGATTTAAGAGATTGAATTAATAATTCAAAGGAAAGCCCAGGAAGAGATGACTTCACTGGCGAATTCTATCAAAGATTTACAGAGGCATTAACACTAATTCTTCACAAACTCTTTCAAAAATAGAGGAAGAAGCACTACCCAACTCCGTCCACAAGGCCAGCATTACTCTGATACCAAAACCAGACCAAAAAAAAATACAAAAAGCAACAGATTAATATCAGTTATGCATATGGATATAAAAATATGCAAGAAAATCCTAGCAAACCAAATCTAGGAAAATGTAAGAAGAATCAGATATCATGACCAAGTGGGATCTATCTGAGGAATGAAAAGTTGTTTTAACATCTGAAAATCAGTTAATGTAATAAACCAATCAATAGGATAAAAACATAAAACTGAATGATCATTTCAATAAACAGAAAAAAATTTTTGAAAAAAAATCTAACACCTTTTCATAATTAAAAAAAAATAGTCGACGAACTAGAAAGAATGAAGAACTTCCTCCATCAGATTAAGGCCATCTCCAACACACTGCAGCTAACATCATGCTTAATAGTAAAGATGAAAGCTTCCCCACTACGATCAGGAATAAGACAGGATGTTCACTGTCATGACTTCTATTCAACTGCACAGAACATTCTGGCCAGGGCAACTACGCAAGAAACAGAAACAAAAGGCATTCATATTTGAAAGGCAACAGTAAAAACTACCTCTCTCTTCAGATGATATGATCTTACGTGTAGAAAACCCTAAGGAATAC
>SJYA01003883.1:578755-590370 GCA_006410615.1 Neotragus moschatus | reverse complement strand
TAAGGAATACATGAACACAGACACACACCACTAGTGTTAATAAATGGGTTCAGAAAATTGCAGGATGTAAGATCAATATATGAAAATCAATTGTATTCCGGGCTTCCCTGGTGGTCCAGGTTAAGAATCTGCCTACCTATGCAGGAGACACAGGTTTTGATTCCTGGTCTGGGAAGACCCCACATACTACAGGGTAACTAAGGCTATACACTGTGACTAATGAAGCCTATGCCCCTAGAGCCTGTGCTCCATAACAGGAGAAACCACTGCAATAAGAAGTCCATGCACCACAATTAAAAGTAGCCCCATTTTGCTGCAGCTAGAGAAAACCCTCACACAGAAGACCGAACACATCCAAAATATATAATTTTTAAAAAATAAATTGTATTTCTATACATTTTCAAAAAAAATCTGAAAAAGAAATCAAGAAAATCNGGACGACTGAGGATGAGATGGCTAGATGGCATCACTGACTCGATGGGCATGAGTCTGGGTGGACTCTGGGAGTTGGTGATGGACAGGGAGGCCTGGCGTGCTGCGATTCATGGGGTCACAAAGAGTCGGACACGACTGAGCGACTGAACTGAACTGAACTGAACTATGACTTCCCTGGTGGTCTAGTGGTTAACACTGTGCTTCTGCTGCAGGGGCATGGGTTTGATCCTTGGTCAGGAAACTAAGATGCTGCAAGGCACACCCCTCCTCCCACCCCAAAGAAAGATTTTCTTGAAAATTGGGAGGCTAACTCCTTTTAGTCACTGAGTCACACAACTCCCGTGGTACTGCTTCTATCATAGACTACAGGGTGAGTGACGCTCCCCTGAATTTGTGCAACACAATCATTTGTCCTGCTTGCAGCCTTGAGTCACCTGCCCACCCCAGCCTGTCCCCCTCTTGAACTTGCTAAATTCTGCACTTTCAGGACTTGAGCTCTTCATCTGTTCTTCCTCCAGGAAGCCTGCTCTGGTTCCCAAAGCCAGGTGAGATGGCCCTCCTCGTCTTGCACAGTGCCCGGTGTCTCCCTCTGCTAGAGCACTGATCACCTTATAGAATTATCTGGATGCCCATCATTCTCCGCCGCTAGACTGTATGTTTCTTAAGGGCAAGAGCTAGGCCTCCCCTCTGAGTCCCACCTTCCTCCCCTGCCCCAGGCCTGGGCAATAGTAGACACAGAGTAAACACATGCTGTTGAATGAAGCACCACTCTGGAGTGTGGAGCATTGTTTAGCTGGAGAGCTTTGGGAATACACCTCGCCACCCAGAGGACACTGTGCTTATTTAATTACTTGTGTGTGTTGGGGGGGGGGGTCCAAACAGATGTTATAACAGGTCACTTAGCAAAGGACAGTGATTAGGGTTCTCTTTTATTAACTAAATAGATTGCACCCAAGTGGAATATTAAAAGCCAGATGGCACAGCTTCCAGTTTGTGTATATCTGGAAGGGATGCACTAAAAGTGCCAACATTGTCCCATTTAATCTTAAGTCCAGTCTCAAAAGATAGTCTGTACCCACTGCAGGCCTAAGGCAATTGCACAGAATCACACAGGCCTCAGCTGCCTGGGTACATGAAGAGGCCCGGTGGGACTCTATGCATTTACCTCCCTGCGATATCCATTTCCCTCCTACTTAGTTGAGGAAAAGCCAAGGGGAAGATGGAATATGGGGTCTGTTACAGGCTGAATTACATTCCCCAAAATTCATATGTTGAAGCTTTAACCCCAATACCTCATAATGTAACTGTATATGGAAGTAGGGCCTTTAAAGAGGTAACTGAGTGTAAAATGAGGCCATCAGTTGTTGTTGTTTGGTCACTAAGTCATGTCCAAATCTTTGAGACCCCATGGACTGCAGCACACCAGGCTTCCCTGTCCTTCACTATCTCTTGGAGTTTCCTCAAAAACTTCCTTGTCCATTGAGTCAATGATGCCGTCTACNAAAGAGGTAACTGAGTGTAAAATGAGGCCATCAGTTGTTGTTGTTTGGTCACTAAGTCATGTCCAAATCTTTGAGACCCCATGGACTGCAGCACACCAGGCTTCCCTGTCCTTCACTATCTCTTGGAGTTTCCTCAAAAACTTCCTTGTCCATTGAGTCAATGATGCCGTCTACCCATCTCATCCTCTGTCGCCCCCTTCTCCTTTTGCCTTCAATCTTTCCCAGCATCAGGGTCTTTTCCAGTGAACTGGCTCTTTGAATCAGGTGGCCAAAGTATTGGAGTTTCAGCTTCACCATCAGTCCTTCCAAGGAATGCTGTGCTGTGCTTAGTTGCTCAGTCATGTCTAACTCTTTCCGAACCCATGGACTGTAGCCCACCAGGCTCCTCTGTCCATGGGAATTCTCTAGGCAAGAATACTGGAGTGGGTTGCCATGCCGTCCTCCAAGGGATCTTTCCAACTCAAGGATCAAACCCAGGTCTGCACTGCAGGCTGATTCTTTACTGTCTGAGCCACCAGGGAAGCCCTTTTCCAATGAATGTTCAGGGTTGATTTCCTTTAGGATTGACTGTTTTGATCTTGCTGTCCAAGGGACTCTCAAGAGTCTTCTCCAGCACCACAGTTATAAAGCATCAATTCTTTGGTGCTCAGCCTTTTCTATGGTCCAACTCTCACAACCATACATCACTATTGGAAAAACCGCAGAGTTGACTATACTGACCTTTGTCAGTAAAGTGATGTCTCTGCTTTTTAATATGCTGTCTAGGTTTGTCATAGCTTTTCTTCCAAGGAGCAAGCGTCTTTTAGTTTCATGGCTGCAGTCACCATCTGCAGTAAATTTGCAGCACAAGAAAATAAACCTGTCACTATTTCCATTTTTTCCCCATCTATTTGCCTTGAAGTGATGGGACTGGATGCCATGATCTTAGTTTTTTGAAAGTTGAATTTTAAGCCAGCTTTTTCACTCTCTTTCACATTCATCAGGAGGCGCTTTAGTTCCTCTTCACTTTTTGCCATTATGGTGGTGGTGTCATCTGCATATCTGAGGTTATTGATATTTCTCCTGGCAATTTTGATTCCAGCTTGTGCTTCATCCAGCTTGGTATTTCTCATGATGTACTCTGCATATAAGTTAAATAAGCAGGGTAAAAATATTCAGCCTTGATGTACTCCTTTCCCAATTTTGAACCAGTTTGTAGTTTTGTGTACAGTTCTAATTGTTGCTTTTTGACCTGCATACAGGTTTCTCAGGAGGCAGGCAAGGTGGTCTTGTATTCCCATATCTTTAGGAATTTTCCTCAGTTTGTTATGCTCCACACAGTCAAAGGTTTTAGCTTAATCAATGAAGCAGAAGTAGATGTTTTTCTGGAATTCTCTTGCTTTTTCTACGATCCAATGGATGTTGGCAATTTGATCTCTGGTTCCTCTACCTTTTCTAAATCTGACTTGTACATCTGGAAGTTCTCAGTTCACATACCATTGAAGCCTAGTTTGAAAAATTTTGACATTACCTTGCTAGCATGTAAAATGAGTGCAATTGTACAGTAGTGTGAACATTTTTAGGGCTTCCCTGATAGCTCATTTGGTAAAGAATCCACCTGCAATGCAGGAGAACCTTGTTTGAATCCTGAGTCAGGAAGGTACTCTGGAGAAGGGGTAGGCTACCCACTCCAGAATACCTGGGCTTCCCTTGTGGCTCATCTGGTAAAGAATCCACCTGTGATGCAGGAGACCTGGCTTCCATCCCTGGGTTAGGAAGATCACCTGGAGAAAGGAAAGGCTACCCACTCCAGTATTCTGGCCTGGAGAATTCCTTGAACTGTGACGCCCATGGGGTCGCAAAGAGTTAGACACAACTGAGAGACTTTCACTTGAACATTCTTTGGCATTGCCTTTCTTTGGGATTGGAATGAAAACTGATCTTTTCTAGTCCTATGGCCACTGCTGAGTTTTCCAATTTTGCTGTCATATTGAGTGCAGCACTTTCACAGCGTCATCTTTTAGAATTTAACATAGCTTAGCTGGAATTCCATCATCCGTACTAGCTCTGTTTGTGGTAATGCTTCCTAAGGCCCACTTGACTTCACACTCCAGGATATCTGGCTCTAGGTGAGTCCAAGAGTCCATCAGAGTAGGCTCTAATCCAACTGGACTGATGTCTGTGTAAGAAGAGGAAAGTTTAGCACACAAAAGGAACACCAAGGACATGTAAGCCCAGAGGAAACAGCCACATAAAGATGCATCAGGAGGGCAGGCATCCAGGGACTTCCCTGGTGGTCCAGGGGTTAAGGCTCCACACTCCCAATGCAGGGCAGCCCAGGTTTGAACCCTGGTCAGAGAACTGGATCCCACATACCACAACTAAGATCCTGTATGTCACAACTAAGACCTGGGGCAGCCAAATAAATTTAAAAAAAAAGAGAGAGTGGCTATCTATAAGCCAAGGAGATTGGCCTCAGACAAATCCAGGCCTGCTGGCACACTGGAAGTTTAGCTTCCAGAACTATACATTTCTGTTGCTTAAGCCAGCCAGTCTGTGATATTTTGTCATGGTGGCCCTAGCAAACTAGACAGGGTCCAACGATCAGCAAACCTTGGGCTCCAGTTTGGCTGTGGGATGCTGGGGTACTCTCAGAGTCATTCCTGAGCCTGAATCATCTGGGCCTCTGACATGGAGCTTGCCCAGATTTGCAGCCCTCCCCCAACCCACACCCTGGACCGTGAGCCCATTTCTTCATCGTTGAATTCATTTGTCTTTTTGCTCCTTCATTCACTCCCTCCTTCACTCATTCGCTCACCAGGTATGAAATGCTGCAAGCATTATAACACATTGCCCTTAAGGAACTGGTCTTCCCTGGTGGCTCAGCAGTAAAGAATCCATCTGCATTGCAGGAGACGAGGGTTCCATCCCTGGGTCAGGAAGATCCCCTGGAGGAGGAAATGGCAACCCGCTCCAGTATTCTTACCTGGGAAATCTCATGGACAGAGGAGCCTAACAGGCCACAGTCCGTGGGGTCACAGAGAGTTGGACACGACCGAGTGACTGAGCACACAGCACCTAAAGGAGCTTAATGTCTTGTCTGGGATGCATATCTACCCTGTAGTGTGAGAGACGAACGAGGTGTGTGACAGCACTCCTAGCTGAGGTGGTAGGACTGGTTGCTGGAAAAGGAGGAACATTAGTCTGCATTTAGAAAAAAGGATCTCAGACGTGCAATGCAAAATGGTACAGCAGCTAAGAGCTTAGACTCTGAAGTCACTCTGGCCAGTTCCTAACTGCATTAAGGAGAAAGATGCTAAGGCTAAACTGTCCGGGTTCAGATCTGGAACTTATCGGCTCTACAACTTTGGCAAGTTACTAAACCTCTTTGTTCCTCAGTTCTCCAGTCTGTAAAATGGGGCTATAGAATACTTGTCTCATAGCTATATTAATATTGAATAAGTGCAAACACACACAACTCTTAGATCAGTGCATAACACATAGTAATTGCCACATATGTTTTACTCTTAAAGGATTGAGGGACAGAAGATCTGGGTTTCAGTCTGTTCCTTACTGGCCATGTGCATGTGTGCTGAGTCACTTCAGTCACGTCTGACTCTGTGACCTCATGGACTGTAAAGCCCGCCAGGCTCCTCTGTCCCTGGGATTCTCCAGGCAAGGATACTGGAGTGGGTTGCCATGACCTCCTCCAGGGGATCTTCCTGACCCGGGGATCAAACTCAAGTCTCTCATGTCTCCTGCACTGGCAGGTGGAGTCTTTACCACTAGCACCACCTGGAAAGCCCTGCTGGCCATGTATCCTAGAGCTATTAAGTTCTGCTCCAGTTCACTGCCTTTCTACCAGACCAGGTGCTTGGAAGAGTCAAGTGAGAATATCAACATTTAAGGGTGTTGAAAACCCTGGGGATATTCTTCTGGTTATTGAGTTGAGCCTCAAAGGATGGTGAAGCCATTTATTTTTAATGTTTATGGATTTATTGACTGTGGTGAATTGCTGAATTCAGGCTTTCTCTAGCTGTGGTACACGGGCTTCTCATTGTGGCGGCTTCTCTTGTTGTGGAGCACGCCTCTAAGGCACGTGACTTCAGTGGTTGTGGCTGTCAGGCTTAGGGGCTTAGCTGCTCCTCGGAATGTAGGATCTTCCCAGATTAGGGACTGAACCCATGTCTCCTGCATTGGCAGGCAGACTCTTTCTCACTGAGCCACCAGGGAAGTGCAAGGGTGGTTAAGATATAATATGAAAGCTATCACTTGCTGAACACTTAAGCGGGGGGCGGGGGGGGTGTCAGGAGTCCAAGAGTGGTACTTGTGGCATGGCAGCATCAGCAGCGGCATTTTAGTTAGACTGACCCTGAGATGTGAGCTACTTGGATATGCCCCCTAGTCCCTGACCCTTGTCTGAACTGGATAGCCAACCTTTACATTGATTCTGTGAGCAACATGATAGCTTCTCAATAATTCCCTCTTCTGAACATAACTAGAGTTGGATTTGTTGCTTGCCCCAAGAAGCACTGAATACCTTTTAAAAATGTACATGTTTCTCCCATCATCCATGAATGGTATTGTTTTTACCCCCATTTACTGATGAGGAAATGGAAGTTTGTGGGGCGAGGCAGGGCAAAACAGTTTGCCCAATTGTCACACTGACAATAAATGACAGCAGCTGTTCTTGGCTCAGAGTGTGGGCTTAGGGATGATGGCCTTAAGGGAGAGATGATGAAGAGCATTTCAGGTGGAAGGAATCCCTAGGTCAAGCCCAGATGTAGGACAGCATATGGGGGAGTTCAGAAAACTGAGGAAGATGGTGACTCAGACAGTAAAGAGTCTGCCTGAAATGCGGGAGACCCAGGTTGGATCCCTGTGTTGGGAAGATACCTGGAGAAGGCAATGGCAACCCACTCCAGTGTTCTTGCCTGGAGAATCCCAGGGATGGGGGAGCCTGGTGGGCTGCCATCTATGGGGTCGCACAGAGTCGGAAGACACGACTGAAGCAACTTAGCAGCAGCAGCAGCATGGTATATGTGGGCTTCCCAGGTGACGCTAGTGGTAAAGAACTCTCCTGCCAATGCAGGAGACATGAGACACGGGTTTGATCCCTGGGTCGGGAAGATCCCCTGGAGGAGGGCATGGCAACCCACTCCAGTATTCTTGCCTGGAGAATCCCACAGACTGAGAAGCCTGGCAGGCTACAGTCCATAGGGTCACACAGAATCGGAGGGTTGCACAGAATCAGACACGACTGAAATGACTTAGCATACACACACAAAGAACTTAACTGGGGAAGGGCAGAGAAAAATTTTATAGAAAGATTAAACAAGTCTTGATGAATGATTAATTGGGGAGGAAGAGCCTGGTTGATTGAAAGGCTATTTATACCCTTGATAGAAATGGGGAAGCCTGAGCCAGCAGTCATCTGGGGGAGACAGGAGGATGGAGGAACATTCTATTCCAGGCAAAGGGCCTTCTTTCTGCTTTGTGGACTGGCCTTCTTTGAGTCCAGGCCACACTAGCATAATTTCTAGCCTTTCAGCTTCTTCTTTCAAAGCCCTTGTCATTTGTCTTTCCTCTGTGTGGTTTAGAAGCCAAAACCACTTGGGATTACCTGATGGAACTATGGCTTCATCTGGGGAACTGCACCATTACCCACAGATGTGGGAAGCAATGGGTTATTTGCAAAGTGGAACCCTAGCCAGCTGGAGGCAGTCACCTCTCTGCGCCCCCATGGCCTGGTTATAGCTATTAACAACTGGTGGCGCTCCCATCTCTTCTTCCAGCAGCGCAGGAGGGCTGCATCCTCTTAGAGTCTGCTGCCCTTTCGCTACAGCTGTCAGCAGTGACCCAGCTGACGGCCCTTTCACCTACATTTCCATCTGTCTCTAGAGCTTCTTGTGCCCAGCCCCAGACAGACCTCTACCAGCTTTTGTGATTCTAAGGGAGGGAAAGGAGGGGGTGAGCCAGGTCGCAGACCTCTGGCTAGCTCCCCTGAGTTATGTCAGGGGAAGGATGGTTTCGACCCAGTGTGGCGATCCCTCCCACTCTCCCCCTCTCCCCCCACGTCTTCTCTATCTCCCCTCCTCATCCCCATCTCCTTCCTCTCACTGGCCTGCCCACGATCACCTCAGCTTTCTTTTCCTTTCCTTCTTTCATGCATTCAACAAAAACTGAGCCCCGACTGGCTGCGTGACTTTCCCTTTCACTGTGTGTCAGGACCTAGGCTAGGTATTAGAAATACAGGTGTGAAAAAGCACAGGCTCTGCCCTCTGAAGAGCCATCTGAGAAGATAGGCAATGGTAGAAATCAGACCAGGACATAATGAGAACATGGAGGACTACCTTGTTCACATGGGAAAGGGGAGAAAAGACTAGGATCCTTTCCTGGAGGACGTTATGTCTGAACAGAATCTGAATGATCCTGGCAGAGATCACGTAGAGCAAGAGATGGGGGAAGGTATTCCTAGCTGAGAGGGTCAGCAGAAGCAAAGGCACCCATGCTGGGAGGAGGGAATTAGTGCTGTGGTGATGCTGAAATGTGAAATGCCAGGCAAGCTGTGGCAGCCAAGGAGATGGAGCAAAAGGGAGAGCAAGGCCTTGCATGTTTAGTCTTGATCCAGTAGACAATAGTCACTGAGAGATCTAAGACAGAGAAGAGAAATGGTCGTGTCTATATTTCATTTAAGACGTATAGATCATTCTGCTGGTGATGTGAGGGACGGTTTAGAGAGGGACAAGACAATAAAAGAGGAACCCAGTTGGGAGGCTGTTGCTAGCATCCAAGTTAAAAATAATGGTGGAAAACTGGAGCAGTGTGGAAAGGAGGGAATGGAATTAAGGATAAAAATTGGGCGGCAAAATAGGCAGGGCTTTTTGATCATTTGAGTATGACTGACAGATGTGAAAGAAACTTCAAAGTGATACTTATATCCCTAGCTTGGTTAGTTATAGGTATGGTACCGGTGACAGCAGTAATGAAAATAGCAGTAAAAAAAAAAAAATGGTGCCATCAACAATGATAGAGAATTCGAAAGGTTCTGTGTATAGAAGGAAATGGAGAATTCCCCTTTCAGACATGTTGAGTTTAAGGTGCTAGGGAACATCCAAGAGGTGGTGCCTAGCAGGTATTTTGACATTTAAATGTTTCCATTTGAACGCTAAGAATTTAACTGGTTTAAAGCACTGGGTGGGGGACTTCCCTGGTGGCTCAGATGGTAAAGAACCTGCCTACAGTGCAGGAGACCTGGGTTCGATCCCTGGGTTGGGAAGATCCCCTGGAGAACGAATGGCAACCCACTCTAGTACTCTCGCCTGCAGAATTCTATGGACAGAGGAGCCTAACAGGCTACAGCCCATACAGTCCATGGGGTTGCAAAGAGACACGACTGAGTGACTAACACTTTCACTTTCAAAGCCACTGGGGAGAGTCTGAGGTGAACCTTTAGATGTGAGGTTGTGTTCGGGATATTAGTCTCAGCCTGTCATGATTATACCACTTCTAAGGGAACTTGCTGCTGCCACTGACTGCTGTCCAAATAGCTATAACTGGTGCTACGTGATCCATCCAACAACTCCCCCACACCTGCCTTGACTGCAGTCAATGGAGCTAAATAAGTCCCTGACCCAAGGACAGCCAGTCTGTAAACTGATCAGAGACTTATGACCCATGATCTGGTAAAAAAGATAAATTGGGATAATTAGAATTCCTCCCTAAGGATTTTGAACTAAGAACTACAGAGACTCTGGGCCAGTTAACACCGGAAGTTGAAGCTGGAAGATTATAGGAAATTGGGATATGACAAGCTGAGGCCATTTGAAGCTCAGGTGACAAGGAGATGAAAACAATGGTTAAATAGAGGATATTGGGCAGTAGAAAGGGAAGAATGGAGTAGACACTGGTGAAAAGGATACAAACAGAGAGACACAAAGTGAGCCTGTGGCCCAAGAAAAGATGGAAGGACTTGGAGCAGCTTCAAGCCCATTCATGAAGCTGATTCACTATCCGACTGAGTCCCCATCACAGTCTATGTGCAGCCTCAAATCAAAAGCCCACCAGTGAGGATAATTTGAGTGAGGGTTCTTTTTTTCTCCAACTGAAAGAGGAGTTACTAACATGAGAATGAATGAGACCATGCAGGGAGAAACCAGCACAGGATGAAAGCAGTGGGCTAAGGACCGCAGTGGGAAATACCATCGGTGAAGGACTAAGTGCCAGAAGAGGAGCCTACACACAGACGGAAGGATGAATAATGGGTATTACAAGGAGAACAGGGGGCCATGGAAGTCGAGAGCTTGTTACTTTTTTCTTTAAAGAGGGGATGGTCAAAAATGTCAAAACCCGCAGAGAACCTTGTTTTATGTCCCTGGATATGGGCCAGCATCTCCTTGTTTATGGTGCATGGGAACTTGAGCAGAATTTGTATCTTATATGCAGATGACCCCACCCTAATGGCAGAAAGTGAAAAAGAACTAAAAAGCCTCTTGATGAAAGTGAAAGAGAGTGAAAAAGTTGGCTTAAAACCCAACATTCAGAAAACGAAGGTCATGGCATCCGGTTCCATCACTTCATGGCAAATAGATGGGGAAACAATGGAAACGGTGACAGACTTTTTTGGGGCAGGGCTCTAAAATCACTGCAGACGGTGACTGCAGCCATGAAATTAAAAGACACTTGCTCCTTGGAAGAAAAACTATGACCAACCTGCACAGTATATTAAAAAGCAGAGACATTACTTTACCAACAAATGTTGATCTAGTCAAAGCTATGGTTTTTCCAGTAGTCATGTATGGATGGGAGAGTTGGACTACAAAGAAAGCTGAGCACTGAAGAATTGATGCTTTTGAACTGTGGTGTTGGAGAAGACTCTTGAGAGTCCCTTGGACTGCAAGGAGATCAAATCAGTCAATTCTAAAGGAAATCAGTCCTGAATATTCATTGGAAGGACTGATGCTGANCTGAAGAATTGATGCTTTTGAACTGTGGTGTTGGAGAAGACTCTTGAGAGTCCCTTGGAATACAAGGAGATCAAATCAGTCAATTCTAAAGGAAATCAGTCCTGAATATTCA
The DNA here is from genome assembly GCA_006410615.1 of Neotragus moschatus. NCBI lineage: Eukaryota > Metazoa > Chordata > Mammalia > Artiodactyla > Bovidae > Neotragus > Neotragus moschatus. The sequence goes on along the minus strand of SJYA01003883.1, from coordinate 579,376 downwards.
TTGGAAGGACTGATGCTGAAGCTGAAACTCCAATACTTTGTCCACCCGATGCAAACAACCGACTCATTGGAAAAGACCCTGGTGCTGGCAAAGATTGAAGGCAGGAGGAAAAGGGGATGATGACAGAGGATGAAATGGTTGGATGGCATCACTGACGTGATGGACATGATTTTGAGTAGGCTCGGGGAGTTGGTGATGGACAGGGAAGCCTGGCATTCTGCAGTCCATGGGGTCGCAAAGAGTTGGACATGACTGAGTGACTGAACTGAACTGAAGTGAATTGTGTGAAAATTGTATAAATCTTAACTGTGCTGAATTGGTTCATGGTGCTTTTCAGGTCTCCTATATCCTTCTAGTTTTTTGTGTACTCATTCTGTTAATTTTTGAAATTTTGATATTGAAACTCCAACTAAAAATCTTACTTTACTCAAAAAATAATTGTAATATATATATAGTGGAATTATATGTAACTTTGTTCTGTCTTTTCCAAGTCTCCTGTAAATGTGCTATCACACTTTCATAATTTAAAAATATATATATTAAAAAAGAAAGAAAAAACTGCAGAGAGATTTTCTAAGAACTGAGCTGTGTCCATTGGGTTCACAAAGAGTAGGTAACTAG
>SJYA01003883.1:549481-565196 GCA_006410615.1 Neotragus moschatus | reverse complement strand
CTTTAAATCTATTTGTCACTTCCACTGTATAATCATAAGGGATTTTATTTAGGTCATACCTGAATGGTCTAGTGGTTTTCCCTACTTTCTTCAATTTAAGTCTGAATTTGGCAATAAAGTGCTCATGATCTGAGCCACAGTCAGCTCCTGGTCTTGTTTTTGTTGACTGTATAGAGCTTCTCCACCTTTGGCTGCAAAGAATATAATCAATCTGATTTTGGTATTGACCATCTGGTGCTTAATCAGACCTAGGAATTCTAAGCACAGTAGAACATGCATCTCACAGTTATCCCACCTAAGGGATAACCCTCTGCTATCAGTTACTGATTCAGAACTGTCTTAGGGAGGTCATTCATTCCCTGGTACTTCTAGCTTCCTCAGTATCCAGGCAAAGAGGGCTGTAGGGGCTGGAGAAAAAAACTCCAGGCAAAGAGTCACAGGAGCTGGTAGTTGGAAGTTAGGCTAGCATGCAGAGACATGGGCAGAGCCCAGAGGCTATGGGTAGAGCACCGACAGTATCTGCTGCTGCTGCTAAGTCACTTCAGTCATGTTTGACTCTGTGCGACCCCATAGATGGCAGCCCACCAGGCTCCCCCATCCGTGGGATTCTCCAGGCAAGAGTACTNCAGGAGCTGGTAGTTGGAAGTTAGGCTAGCATGCAGAGACATGGGCAGAGCCCAGAGGCTATGGGTAGAGCACCGACAGTATCTGCTGCTGCTGCTAAGTCACTTCAGTCATGTTTGACTCTGTGCGACCCCATAGATGGCAGCCCACCAGGCTCCCCCATCCGTGGGATTCTCCAGGCAAGAGTACTGGAGTGAGTTGCCATTTCCTTCTCCAATGCATGAAAGTGAAAAGTGAAAGTCAAGTCACTCAGTCGTGTCTGACTCTTAGCGACCCCATGGACTGCAGCCAACCAGGCTCCTCCGTCCATGGGATTTTCCAGGCAAGAGTGCTGGAGTGGGGTGCCATCGCCTTCTCTAGTGATGTGCAAGCAGGGAGCCAGGACTCAGTCAGGGCAAAGAAGTGGACAGACCATGCTGCAAAAAGAGTGAGAGTGAAGGGCCTCATTTATTTTTGAGGGGACATCTAAAAAATAATTGTATACATTCTTTACTTCAGTGTACAAATTCTTTAACACCTTATAATGCTCAAACCATATTCAAATTATGCCCAATTATTCCAGAAATGTCCTTTACAACCAGTCTGTCCAAATCAGGATTCCGTCCCAAATCATGCATTCATCTGATTATGTGTCTGACATCTCCTTAACTTCAGAACATTGTTGTTTTTTTTTTAATTTCACAGTACACTGACTTATTGAAGAAAGTGGGCCAGTTGTTCTGAAGCATGTCCTACTTTGAGGATTTGCCTGCATGTTTGCCTGTGGTATTATTTTCCTTGTTCCTCAATCTCCTATAGTTCCTGTAAACTGGACTTTAGGTCTAAAGGCTTGATCACATCCCAGTCCAGTATCTTTAGCTAGAATACAACAGTGTGGCGTTGTGTCACGCACTGCAGCACATGGCTGCTGCACTGGTAGTAACACTATGATGGACCACTGGATCAGCATGATAGCAGCCAGACCCATGATAGAGTTATCTTTGCCTCCCAATGCCCAGAAGATAGTCTGTGAGGTGGTTAAGAATCCGTTTCCAGTGCGGGGGATGAAGGTTTCATCCCTGGCCGGGGAACTAAGATCCCACACGCTCCAGAGCAACTAAGCCCACCTGCAACGAGAGAAGCCCACTTGCCACAACTACTGAGCCCATGTGCTCTAGAGCCACAACTAGAGAGCCTGCGCAGCCAATTTTTTTTTTTTTTTNGAATGGCATTGAAACATGTGTATTATCATATGTGAAGTGGATCACCAGTCCAGGTTCAATGCAAGAGACAGGGTGCTCGGGGCTGGTGCACTGGGATGACCCAGAGGGATGGGATGGGGAGGGAGGAGGGAGGGGGGTTCAGGATGGGGAACACATGTACACCCATGGCAGATTCAAGTGAATGTATGGCAAAAACCACCACAATATTGGAAAGTAGTTAGCTTCCAATTAAATAAATTTATTTAAAAATTAAATAAAAATAAAATAAATTGATTTAAAAAATGATTTCCTAATTATATCACTGCCTCTCTACTTACTAGCTAGCCTTCTTTAGGAAAGAACTTCCTTTTTTCAACCAGGGCAGCCTAGGGCAGTGGATAAGGGTATGAACTTTGGAGTCAGACTTTCTATTTTCAACTCTTGGTCCCATCACTTGCTACCTGTGTGACTAAGTCACTTAACTGCTCAGTGCCTCAGTTTCCTCATCTGCAAAGTGTAGTTGCTATGAAAAGTAAATGAGGAAGTATTACTAAGGGCTTTTCTGGTGGTTCAGATGGTAGAGAATCTGACTGCCATGCAGGAAACCTGAACTCGATCCCTGCGTCAGGAAGATCGCCTGGAGAAGGGAATGGCTACACACTGCGGTATTTTTGGCTGGAGAATTCCATGAATAGAGGAGCCTGGGGNAGTAAATGAGGAAGTATTACTAAGGGCTTTTCTGGTGGTTCAGATGGTAGAGAATCTGACTGCCATGCAGGAAACCTGAACTCGATCCCTGCGTCAGGAAGATCGCCTGGAGAAGGGAATGGCTACACACTGCGGTATTTTTGGCTGGAGAATTCCATGAATAGAGGAGCCTGGGGGTCCTACAGTCCATGAGGTCACAAGGGGTCAGATATGACTGAGCAAAACACTAGTATTACTGAAGCAATCAGAATAAGGCCTGGTGCATGGTAAGGACTATGCGTTAAATAAACACAAAGTAAAATAAAGCTACGGTTATTTAATTATGCTGAAATATAGTTCCTACTGAAAAGGCAGGATAAATGCGTAATTCTTTCCATTTAATTACCAAGTCTCCAAGTAAGGATTTGGTTTAATAGCTGCCACAAGGGGTGACAAATAAGCAGAATGAACATTAAAGAGCTCAGGGAAAGACATGGGCGGGAGGGAAGCTGGGAGAAGAGCCCAGAATGAGGATATGCAGTGCTGGATAAGGCTGGGGGAAGGCGAGACCTGAAAATAGTCTTCCCCTCCTTTTTTTTTTTTTTTTTTTTTATCATTTTCCAGAGCCTCAGTCAAAATCACACAGAACCAGAGCACCTAAAGGAAAGAGGAAACAGAGCTCCCATTTAGAGGACAGGTGCTTGGTCATTTAGGCACATCTACAAAAGACATTCACATTGTCTCTTCATTTGCTGTTCTTACTATTGCATTGTTTTAATAGAATATATAATCTAAAATAATACAGAAGTTCTCAAATTTATAAAACAGCTTGGAACAAAATAACACAAAATTTACTCTATACCTATCATCCTGATCTGTTAAATAAAATAATGAGGGACTTCCCCGGTGGTCCAGTGGTTAAGACTCTGAGCTTCCACTGCAGGGGTCACAGGTTCTCTTCCCTGGTTGGGGAACTAAAATCCTTCATCCCCTGTGGCCAAAAATAAAATAATCAGCCCACATTTGGGGATCCACTTAAAAATGTTCCTAGATAAGGCTGGCTTCCTGAGTGTGGATCCCTTACACTCCCATGGGGCCCCACACTCAATAGCTGCTGCTAAGTCGCTTCAGTCGTGTCCGACTCTGTGTGACCCCATAGACGGCAGCCCTCCAGGCTCCCCCATCCCTGGGATTCTCCAGGCAAGAACGCTGGAGTGGCTTAGTTTAATCCTCTGCGGTCACCACCTTGGAATTCTTAATAGTTCTTGAACAAAGGACCCTGCATTTTCATTTTGCACTGAGCCCTGCAAATTGTGTAGCCATTCCTCTCCCTAGGGCCTCTCAGGGCCCCTGACCCTGACCCCAAACCAGCGGTCAGCCTGCACCCCCACAGAACAGCATAGGTAGGTAGCCTTTTGTATTTCTAAACTCTCTGCTTTTGAACTCTGGGACTACTCCAAGCTTTGCTCTTCTTCCTGGCAGCTTTTTCATTCGGTTGCCTGCATGGCTTGTTCCAGTCTCTGTCCCCTTCTAGGGTTCCTTTTGGTCTTCAGAATCATTGATGAAATGCATCTCTCCGTGGGCAGGGCTTCCACCCCCACCTCCAGAAGGAGGCTTTCACGGGAGCTGTGAGAATTGTCTGTCTTATCCTCTTCCCCCTCAGTCTGAGCATTCTCTGTGCTGCTTGTTGCTTGTTGCTAAAATAAGACACAGGGCCAAGAAAAGAAAAGAAGCCTCCCCGCATTTTATTGATGTGTAGACCGCTTAGCTCTGAGGCTCTGGGACAGCTGAATGCAAGTGGGGGCTGGGTTGCAAGAGAAGGGAAGCAAAGAGAGGCAGTTTGAAAAGAATGAGATTATCCAGTTCCACTCTGTCTTACTGCTGGAACTGCCTGTTTTACGCCAGCCAGATGAAAGCCTAAGTCTTAAGGAGCTCCAGGGAAGGCCACATCATGGGGCTTTTAATTATAAAAGATTCAAGATATTCTGCCCGTTTTCTGTTCATTTCCTCTCACCCAACACCTTTCCACAAATAGTCGATACCACTTTTTCAACACGCTAAATTCTAATCTTCATCCTTTTCCCATCTATGGGCCCCTGTGCTGTGCTTAGTCATTCAGACATGTCCGACTCTTTGTGACCCTGTGAACTATAGCTGGCTAGGCTCCTCTGTCCATGGGGATTCTCCAGGCAAGAATCCTGGAATGGGTTGTGATGGCCTCCTCCAGGGGATCTTCCTGACTCAAGGATCAAACCCAGGTCTCCCGCATTGCGGGTGGATTCTTTACCATCTGAGCCATTAGGGTGGCTGTATTTAATACAGTCGTCCCCCATTATCCATGAGGGATTGGTTCCAAGACTCCTATGAATACCAAAATCCACAGATGCTCAAGTCCCTTATGTAAAGTTAGCAGTGTATAAGCTAGGCACATCCTCCCATAGACTTTGTCATCTTGAGGTGCTTATAATACCTAATACCATATAAACGTTATGTAAATAGTTGCCAGAGAGTAGAAAATTCAAGCTTTACTTTTTGGAACTTTCTGGAATTCTTTTTTCAAGTATTTTCATCCACAGTTGGCTGAATCTGCAGATGCAGAACTTGTGGATACAGAGAGCCAACTGTGTATGTTATTCCTGTTCTGTTGCCTTACTGTATACACACACACACACACACACACACACACACACACAAAATCATTGTTCTATTTGAATAAGACTTTCTGTCTAAGATCAGGCCTTTGGGGACATCTTTGGTGGTCCAGTGGCTAAGACCCCGAGCTCCCAATGCAGAGGCATGGGGTTCAGTCCCTGGTCTGGAAACTAGATCCCTCATGTCACAACTAAAGATCTCTCAAGCCACAAGGACAATGGAAGATCCTGTGTGCCACAGCTGAGACCCAGCATGTGTGTGCATGCATTTAAGCCATGTCAGATTCTTTGCAACCCTATGGACTGTGGGCCACCAGATTCCTCTGTCCATGGGATTCTCCAGGCAAGAATACTGAAGTGAATTGCCATGTGCTCCTCCAGGGGATCTTCCCAACCCATGGATGGAACTCGCATCTCTTACATCTCCTGCATTGGCAGGCGGGTTCTTTAAAAAGAATCTTAAAAAGCAGAGACATTACTTTGCCAACAAAGGTCCATCTAGTCAAAGCTATGGTTTTTCCAGTAGTCATGTATGGATGTGAGAGTTGGACCATAAAGAAAACTGAGCACCAAAGAACTGATGCTTTTTATCTGTGGTGCTGGAGAAGACTCTTGAGAGTCCCTTGGACAGCAAGGAGACCAAACCAGTCAATCCTAAAGGAAATCAGTCCTGAATATTCATTGGAAGGACTGATGCTGAAGCTGAAACTCCAATACTTTGCCCACCTGATGTGAAGAACTGACTCATCAGTTCTTCTGATGAGAAGAACTGAGAAGACCCCAATGTTGGGAAAGATTGAAGCCAGGGGGAGAAGGGGAAGACAGAGGATGAGATGGCTGGATGGCATCACCGACTCGATGGACATGAGTTTGAGCAAGCTCCAGGAGTTGGTGATGGACAGGGAAGCCTGGTGTGCTGCAGCCCACGGGGTTGCAAAGAGTCGGACACAAGTGAGCAACTGAACTGAACTGAGCTCCACCTAGGAAGCCCAGGACTGAGCACAGCCAAATAAATAAAAATAAACATTTGACCAAAAAAAAAAAGATAATGCCTTTTGTCCTTCTTCCTTTGGTTCACTCTCTTTCCTTAGCAGGAGAACAAAAAAGTTTTCATTAGGACTAGGATAATCTCCAACAGTATATTGCATTTGTTCATTTCATTTTTGTAAGTAAAATATTAACAGTAGAAAAAGAAGCAATAGTACTAATACTAGTAGTCACAATGGTGATTGCCTCTTATATGCATGGCACGGTCTGTTCATTGCTAATTCCAATGACAACCCAGTGATTTAGGTTTTATTGCCCCCATTTTATAGACAAGGAAACTGAGGTGTAGAAATGAAGGGAACTTGCCCCAAGTGGTCACCTTTTAAATAACAGAACTGGGATGCTTAATGCCACCCTGTTGACACCAGTGCTAATCGCCACACTGCCTCAAGTCTCCTCTCTGTTTAAAATAGAGGGACCATAGCATTTTCGTTTGTTTGATCAGAGCTCCATTCACTGGATAAGCATAGAATTTCCACTCCATTTCCCTGGTGGCTCAGATGGTAAAGAATCTGCCTGCAATTTGGGAGACCTGGGTTTGATCCCTGAGTTGGGAAAATCCCCTGGAGGAGGGCATGGCAACACACTGCAGTATTCTTGCCTGAAATCTCCACGAACAGAGGAGCTTGGCGGGCTACCGTCCATGGTGTCACAGAGAGTTGGACACAACTGAGCAACTAAGCTCACATTTACATGCAGACGTCAAATGTTGGGCTGCCCCTCCAATGAGCCCTCTTCTTTCTATCATGTTATATATTAGCTTTTACCAGCTGCTTGTTATGTAAGATGTTGCACGTGACGTCTCTGTTTTGCCTTCTTTCTTACATTTCGGAACCCTTTTAAAGATCTTTTTAAGGTCCTCATCCCCTCATTCAATTTCTACTTTGTAGGTCTAGCCCTCCTTTGGTATTTCTCTGTACATCGCTTCCCTGGCCTTCCCTTTCAGCTCTCTGCCCTGTCTTTTTCCCATTACCTCTTCGTTGTCAGGCCCTGTCCACACTCACCCCCCTCCCAATACTGCGCAGCCCAAGTGCAGTGACATCGACTCCTCCTTTTAGTTTTTCAGTGTTGGCAAGAGGAATTTCAAGCCTGCCCCCGAGTTGTGCTCTTCTGGTATCTTACTTTGAAACACAAAAGCATTAAATTGTAAATCAGTTCTGCATTGATCAAGGCTGGCTTGCATCCCCACTGCCTGGCTGCTGCCTCTGAATACTGAAACTGAGTTTTCTTCTGTGCTGGCTCTATTGTCGCACAAGGCCAAGAAGAGGTCCTCATCAACGAAACTGCACACCTTGTTGGCAGGAGTCAGGCAGGAAAGCTGGCAGCCAAAACTCATGTGGCTCTACCTTTCTTTTCTAATGAAAACTTTAACCTTTCTAATTTGTTTCCTTTTTCTTTCCCTACGCCTATTGCATCTTATTCTCTCAAGCGCAGTCAGACAGTCCTTATCCCCCACATTTGCATTTTTTCTCCTTTCCTCCTGTTCTGCTCACTTGTCCCTTTTGTGTGATTCTCACTTCAGCTTCTTCGGATTATTCTTTTAGCTTTTTAAAAAAATTCAGCAAGCACTTATTGAATGCCTACTGTGTGCCAGCTGCTAAACTAACTGCCTGGTCCCTGCCTTCAAGGAGTTCAGTATTTCCATGTGCACTGAAAACTTGGGCAACCCCTGGGTGGAAGAAAAGAGCATGTCAGTTGGTCAGCCATATATATACATGGAGTTCAGAGGAATGCACAAAATGGCCTTTATTCCCAGTTTAAATCACACTTTCTAACTGGTATGAATCAATAGGACACATCGATTTTGAGTGGCCTCTTACTCCTCCCAAAGGAGAAGAGGGCAGCAGAGGATGAGATGGTTCGATGGCATCACCCGACTCAATGGACATGAGTTTGAGCAAATTTTGGGAGACCGTGGAGGACAGGGAAGCCTAGAGTGCTGCAGTCCATGGGGTCACAAAGAGTCACATATGACTCAGCAACCAAACAACAGCCACAACTTACTACTCCACTCAATTCTCAGTCCCTCTGTGGGCACAAGACCTCTGTTCTAGACCCTTTGGATCACACCTCTTCCTCTTACAGTCAATGGGAAAACCCTTGCTGCCTCTTCTCTCCACCCCACTGGATCTCTGGGAACTTCCCTTTCTGAAATGGGTGTCTAAGATTTGGTTGGCATTTGGCTTCATCCAGTTCCAAAATTTAATGGAGATGAGGAAGCTCTTCCAGTCCTGCGAGTAGAGGAAATGCAGAGGAGAAACTAAAGACAGTCCTTGGCATGGAATATCTTTGAGAAAGCTGAACATTCTACACTGCCAGAACTGATATTCTCTTAGCACGCCTCTTTTTTCTGGTCTATTGTGATCCCAAAGCCATTGACTGATACAATGGACAGGGACATGGACATCACCAGATGTTCAATACTGAAATCAGATTGATTATATTCTTTGCAGCCCAAGATGGAGAAGCTCTATACAATCAGCAAAAACAAGACTGGGAGCTGAGTGTGGCTCAGATCATGAGCTCTTTATTGCCAAATTCAGACTTAAATTGAAGAAAGTAGGGAAAACCACTAGACCATTCAGGTATGACCTAAATCAAATCCCTTACGATTATATAGTGGAAGTGACAAATAGATTCGAGGGATTGGATCTGATAGACAGAGTGCCTGAAAACTATAGATGGAGGTTCGTGACATTGTACAAGAGGCAGTGATCAAGATGATCCCCAAGAAAAAGAAATGCAAAAAGACAAAATGGTTGTCTGAGGAGGCCTTACAAAGAGCTGAGAAAAAAAGAGAAGCAAAAGGCAAAGGAAAAAAGGCAAGATATATCCATTTGAATGCAAGAGTCCCAAAGAATAGCAAGGCGAGATAAGAAAGCCTTCCTCAGTGAGCAATGCAATGAAATAGAGGGAAAGAACAGAATGAGAAGGACTAGAGATTTCTTCAAGAAAATTAGATACCAAGGGAACATTTCATGCAAAGACAGGCACAATAAAGGACAGAAATGGTATGGACCTAACAGAAGCAGAAGATATTAAGAANTGCAAGGAGATCAACCCAGTCCATCCTAAAGGAAATCAGTCCTGAATATTCATTGGAAGGACTGATGCTGAAACCGAAACTCCAATACTTTGGCCACCTGATGTGAAGAACTGACTCATTGGAAAAGATCCTGATGCTGGGAAAGATTGAATGCAGGAGGAGAAGGGGAAGACACAGGATGAGATGGCTGAATGGCATCACCAACTCAATGGACATAAGTTTGAGTAAACTCTGGGAGTTGGTGATAGACAGGGAAGCCTGGCGTGCTGCAGTCCATGGGGTCACAAAAGTTGGACAGGACTGGGCAACTGAACAACAACACGATGCCAAAAATGTCTTTGTTCATTTCAGTTCAGTTCAGTTCAGTCGCTTAGTCTCCTTGCTGTCCAAGGGACTCTCAAGAGTCTTCTCTAGCACCACAGTTCAAAAACATCAACTCTTTGATGCTCAGCCTTCTTTATGGTCCAACTCTCACATCTGTACATGAGTACTGGAAAAACCATAGCTTTGACTAGATGGACATTTGTCAGCAAAGTGATGTCCCTGCTTTTTAATATGCTGTCTAGGTTTGTCATAGGTTTCCTTCCAGTAACAAAACCCACTCCAGTTAATATGGTTTGGAAATTTGCCAGGTACTGGTTGGGGAAATAGTGAGAAAAAAAAATGTATCAGCTCTTTCTGTTTTTGACAGTGTGATGCGCTCTGCCTAGGTGTCGTTGGAATCCTTCTTGCTTCTCAAGAACTCCCGCTTTCCATCCATACACTTTGTACCTCTTTGTTTGATATGTATGTCCTTGGTACAAACTTCTTCACCTCGACATTTAGACATCTAATAGGCATTTCAAATTTAAAAAGTCCCAAACTCAACTCAGGATTTTCCTGACCCTTGAACCCGTGACTCTCCCACTCGTCCCCATCTCAATAAATATCATCTCGATTCACCTAGTGGCTCAAGCTGAAAGACTCAGCGTCGTCCTTAACCTTCTCTCACACTCCACATCCAATTCATCAGCGCATCCTATTCACTTTCACTGGCTTTGCCTTTAAAATAGATGCTGAATCCATCCACTTTCAGTGCCTCCTCTGCTGCCACCCTAGTTGACACCCTCATCATCTCTTAGTTGGACTCACACAGTAATCTCCTGTCTCGTCTCCCTGCTTCACCCCGTACAATCCATTATCTCCACCACAGCCAGAGGGATGCTTGTAAAAGGTCAATCTGATATTGTCAATCCCCAGATCAAAACACTCTAATAGCTTTCCATCACAATTAGGGAAAAGTACAAAGTTCTTATCCCAGCCTCCAAGGCCTGCTGCAGATTGGCCCTTGGCTACCTCTGGCCTCATTTCCTACCACCTCTCCTTTTAACTCACCTTACTTCGGTGGCCTCCTTTGCTGTTTTGAAACATGTCAAACACCTCCAGGCCTTTGCACTCTCTGTCTCCCTAACTTAAAATATGTTTCTCCTAAATTCCACATGACTCATATCTTTATTTTATTCAGGACTGTTCAGTCCTTGGAGGGCCTCCCCTGCCCCTACTCTCTAAAATATCACTGTACCCCATCACTTCCTATCTTATTAACCTGCTCCATTTTTCTTCATATTAATGGTATGTAATTATATCTGTAATTGTTTGTTATCTAATTATCATCAGAATACAAGCTTTATGAGAGTAGAAATGTCATATGTTTTAGTCATTTCTATATTCTCAGCTCCTAGAACACTGTCTGGTACATACTCAGAGCTCAATAAATATTTGTTAAAATGAGTGAGTGATTATGTGAAAGGGCCCTATCTTAGCAGCCTCACCTGGATTCACCCTTCAATTCACATATATATTGTTCTGTATGGAGAGTGTAGGAGGTGGGTCCACTGAGAAACTATGTGTTTAGAAGCCCAAAGAGCTTCTGGGGAAAGATGTCAGCCTAATGGTAGAAAGAATGAACATCTAAGATTCCTCCTAGACCTCAGAGTTGAGGGACAGGAAAGATTTTGAATATAAGTCTCAAATTGTAATTAATCAGGACATTTAAAAAGAAGAACAGAAACCCAAGTCAACCCACTTTAAGAAGAAAAAAAAAAGATTGTTTTGGTTCAAAAAGCTAGGAAAGAGAGTGGGATGCTCAAAGGAACCAGGATTGGAGACTCAACATTGTCAGAACACTCTATGTTTTCTCTCTCCTTATCTCTGCTTCTCGTTCCCCATTTGTTTCATCCTTTCTTGTATACTGGTCTTCTCTGCATTGTAGGAAACATGGCTTCCAGCAGACAAAGCCTAGGCCTGTCCCAGGCAACATTTCTGATTGGCCTTTTTTTGGTCACGTGTCCCTCATTTCATCCAATCACTATCTCTAGGAGAACGGGTGTTGTCTGATTGACCAGCTCTAGTTCACATACTCCTACCTGAGGCCAGGAATAGAGGCTACAACCAGTTGAAGGCGAGTGGGAAAGCTTGCTGGAGAGACCAAAAACCAAATAACAACAACAACGCAAAGCCTACCAGAGGGCCACTACCCTGGTTATCTTCTGATCCAGCTCCCAGGACTCATACCTGAGTCCTAAGTAGAGAGGGCTTTGTAAGAGTAAGTACCAATTTAAAAGACTGTTTCACAAAAATCTCTATGAGGCATTGAATACACAGGGCACATCAGAAGCCCTGGCTTTAGTAGCTCCAGTTGGGTGGGAAGCAGCTTTGTGACAGCAGCAGCAGCCAACTCAATGCATCAATGCCTTTGTTAAGGGCATCAGAAGCCTTGGCAGCAGATTATCACCCCCAGGGATCTAGAGAAAGAATGGAGGAAATGGTGGAAGCCACTGGGGAGGTGAAAGGAATTTGTTAATGAACCTATGTGACAGACATCCGGGAAACTAGCAGAAGTAGTTGGATTAGTGAAAGGCTTTGAAGAGGGCAAATACAGGCAAGGGCACAGTCAGAGAAATTCCTTTTTGGGATCATACTGTGAACTTGATTTCTCTTCCAATCTCTCTGCCAGGTCACAAAGATGTCCACAGACCACAGAAAAGGCAGGAACAGAGACAGTAGCTCACCTAGTGATACGTCACCCCCTAGAGCCTGGAGTCACAAAATCTGTGAAACTGCCTCTCTCTGGGAAGCTTCCAAAGAGCGCAGAGAGGGACTTCCCCGCTGGTCCAGTGGTTAAGAATCTGCCTGCCAGTGCAGGGGCCAAGGAGGTGATCCCTGGTTCAAGAAAGCCTGTGTGCCACAACTACTGAGTCTGCGTGCCGCAGCTACTGAAGCTTGTGCACCTGGAGCCTGTGCTCCACAAGAGGAGCCACCCTGTGCACGGAAATGGAGAGCAGCCCACACACAACAGTGAAGACCCAGCACAGCCAAAAATAAAGGAAGAAAAGAAACCGTAGCTAAGCTAAGAATCTGCCTTGCCATGCTGGGGTCGCGAGTTTCCTCCCTGGTCTGGGAACTCAGACCCCACATGCAGCTAAGCCCGTGCACTGCAGCTGCGGAACCCTTGCACCGCAGTGAGAGTCTGTGTGCCACAACGCAAGATCCCATGTGCCGCGACTGCGAACTGCCACAGCCAGAAAATAAATAAATGTTAAAAATAGGGCAGAGGGCAAATGGGTCCCAGTTTCGAGATCCACCTGCACATCCTTGGCTGAGCTACGGTGTGGCCCCACCTAGCTTTTCTGATTCAGGAGATACATGCCACGCTGGGATTTTATCTCCACCAATTTCCTTCTTCTTGCCTTGAAGGCCAGCCACAGACCAATACTGCCATTAAACCAGGGTTCTCCTGACACTGCCTTCTGCCTGATTTGGACCTCCACAGGGTTCCTCTCACCTGTCTATTCAGATTCCAGACCTTGTCTGTGTCCTCCGGTTTGGTTTTTACACCCTGGATTCAGACCTTGGCTTCAACCTCATAACTCATGGCAACTAGCTGCCTGGGCATTCATTCTAGTTCCCCTGTTCACCTGCTGGCCCAGCCCGGCCGTGAGTCCCCGCTTGCGTTGTTTGGCAGTCACCCATGACCTAGCACTGACCGTGTCCACCTTACCTCCCATTGTCCCTTGAATTGCTTTCTCTACCTACCCTTAGAATATAAAGATGCTGTTCACGTTGATACATAATGTCTTCATATTTCAGCAGCTTGTCTGGCTGGAGGAACCTTCCTAACCTCCTCTGGCAATCCATTCCACTGTCTAATCATGCTGATAGTCAAAGTTCTTCCTTCTGTCATACCATTTAGTAGAAGTCTGAGTGCTGCTGAACAATCATCATTCTAAATGTCACCCACCTGGGAGAAATGAGAACAGTGATCCTCAGGGGCTGCACTATTTGGAATGTGCCCAGAATGTAGAAACACCTGTTTGAGATAAAAATAGTGGACCTCTGAACATATATCATTGATAGACCTAGGGAACTCTTATAGTCACTCCCAGGGATTATAAGGATAAAATGAGGAACCGATATGGTGACTCTGTGGCTCCTGAGCAAGGCCTGAGATTCTTGAGGAAGAAATCCTCAAACTGGAAGGAGAGAAAAGTACCCTTCTGTGGCTGGACAGAGGCAGGCAGATCACTCAGCTAATTCAATGTGTGATGTCCAGTTCTGTGCCTAGCTAAATAATCCCCATGTTCATTCATTTTTGCGTCTCCCCATTTCAACTGTCACCACCCTCTGTGCTCAAGTCCAGGCATCCAGCTCCTTCTGCCTAGACCATCACCATGTGTGCCTGTGCTAAGTTACTTCAGTCGTGTCCGACTCTTTGTGACTCTATGAACCTTAGCCCGCCAGGCTCCTCCTCCATGCGATTCTCCAGGCAAGAATACTGTGGGTTGCCATCTCTTACATGTCCATCTGCCTTGGCAGGTGGGTTCTTTACCACTAGCACCACCTGGGAAGACAATCACCATAGCTCCTATCTGGTTTCCCTTCTTGTTTCCTTCCATTCTATTTTCCTCACAGCAGTAAGGAAAGAGCAGAGTGATCTTTTAAAAATGTAAATCAGATCATGTCACTCTCCTGCTTAAAATCCTTCAAAAGCTTCTCATTTCACTTAGAAGAAAATCCAAACTCCTTCCCATGACTCATAAGGTCCTCCAGGATCAACCCCCTGCCTGCCTCTCAGACCTTTTCTGTCCCCCTTGCTCACTATGCTCCTATGTGCTGAGCTCTTCCTTCTCTTGAGTGTCTTCACACATGTGGCTCCTTTTGCCTGCAGGGCTCTTTCCTAGGCTTCTCTCAAGGCTGGATCCTTCTCAGTTTTCAGTTCACAGCTAAAATGTCACCTCTTTAGAGAGGTTTTCCTGGCCACCAGAGAGAAGTTCTCTGTTTATTTCCTTCTTTAGCATCTACTACAATTGCGATTGGATATCCCTGGTGTCTCAGATGGTAGAGTCTGCCTGCAATGAAGAAGACCTGGGTTCAATCCCTGGGTCAGGAAAATCCACTGGAGAAGGGAATGGCAACCCTTTCCAGTATTTTTGCCTGGAGAATTCCATGGACAGAGGAGCCTGGGGCCTGGTGAGCTACAGTCTATGGGATCCCGAAGAGTCATACATGACCAAGTGACATACACACACACACACACACACAATTGCGATTGTTTGACACGTTTGTTTATTCAAACTCAGTCTTCCTCACTAGAATGTAAGTTCCAAGAGGACAATGCCATACTATCCTTAGCCTTAGCACATGTGTGAATGCTAAGGCACTTCAGTCATGTCTGACCCTGCAACCCCATGGACTGTAGTGCCCCATTCTCCTCTATCCATGGAATTCTCCAGGCAAGAATTCTGGAGTGAGTTGCCATGTTCTCCTCCAGGGGATCTTTCCAACCCAGGAATGAACCCACATCTCATCTGCATTGTAGGTGGATTCTTTACCACTGAGCCACTGGGGAAGACCCAGCCTTAGCATAGTACCTGGCGTTTAATAGGCATTCAATATGTGTATGCTGAATTCCTTTGTTTAATAGTAAATGCTCAACATGTAATTTTTAAATGAATGAGTGGGTTAAAAGTAGAGGGAATTCCATGGAAATTTAAAAGAAAACAAAAGAATATTATCAACAACTCTATGTCCACCAATTTGATAACTCAGATGAAATACACCAGTGCCTTGCAAGACAGTTACTAAAACTCAGACAAGGTGAAATAGATAATCTAAAAAGGCCTATATCAACTAAAGAAATTGAATCAATAATTAATAACCTTCCAAAAGAGAAAGCACAGGCCCAGATGTTTTCACTGGTGAATTCTATCAAACATTTAAAGAATAAATTATATCAATTCTCTACAATGTGTTTCAGGGGAAAAAAAGCACAGGAACACCCTCCTAACTTGTCCTATGAAGCCAGCATTACCGTAATATTAAACCCAAATAAAGATATTACAAGAAAGGAAAAGTAAAAACCAGCATCTCTCATAAAAGATCTTCCCAACTTGATCTATAGATTTAACTCAATCCCAACCAACTTCTCAGAGCATTACTTT
>SJYA01003883.1:533809-549299 GCA_006410615.1 Neotragus moschatus | reverse complement strand
ACCAACTTCTCAGAGCATTACTTTGTGGATATAGACAAACTGATTCTAAAGCTTTTATGCAAAAGCATAAGACCCAGTATAAACAACACAATTATGAAGACAAAGGTGAAGAAGAACGTCAAAAGACTGACACTCTCCAACTGCAAGACCTACTATAATCAAGATGATGTGGTATTGGAAAAGGAGCAGACAATTAAATCAATATAACGAAACAGAGCACCCAGATGTAGACTCACACAGGCTGGGGAGAGGAGAGAAATAGGTGAGGGAGAATAAGAGGCACAAAATTCCAGTTTCAAAATAAATGAGTCGTGGATATGAAGTGCGCAGGGTGGGAATATAGTCAATAATTAGTCAATAATTTTGATGATGACAGATGGTAACAAGACTTGTGGTGGTCACTTTGAAATGTATAGAAATATCGATTCGCTTCCCTTGTGGCTCAACTGGTAAAGAATCCACCTGCAATGCAGGAGACCTGGGTTCAGTCCTTGAGTTGGGAAGATCCCCTGGAGAAGGGAAAGGCTACCCACTCCAGTATTCTGGCCTGGAGAATTCCATGGACTGTATAGTCCATCCGGTCACAAAGAGTCGGACACGACTGAGCGACTTTCACTTATGTTCTATAACAAGAACTAGCATAGTGTTGTAGGTAAATTATACTCAAAAACAAACATACAAGGAAACCCATAGAAAAAGAGATCAGAGGAGAAGGGAAGGGGAATTGGATGAAGGCAGGCAAAAGGTCAAATTTACCCTTATAAATAAGTACTAGGGATGTGTACAACATGATAAATATAAGGAAAGTCGTTAAAAGAGTAAATATTAAGTTTTCATCAGAAGAAAATTTTTTTCTGTTTTCCCTAATTTTGTATCTATATGAAATGATTAATGTTCACTAAACATATTAAATTACCACAGACATATTTGTGGTAGTCATTTCATGTTGTATATAAGTCAAATTACTATGCTGTACACCTTACACTAATACAGTGTTCTGTATGCCAATTGTATCTCAATAAAGCTGGAAGAAAAAAAGAAACAGACCCACACAAATATAGCTAATTGATCTTTGCCAAAAGATAAAAGCAATTCAATGAGGAAAGAATAGTCTTTTCAACAAATGGTGCCGGAACAACTAAACATACATCCACAACCAAAAAAAAAAAAAGAGAGAAAAAGAGCATAGACACTGACTTTATACTTTTCAGAAAAATTAATTCAGAATGGATCTTAGACCTTTATGTAAAGGGCAGAACTATAAAAATTCTAGTAGGTAACATAGGAGAAAATGTGGGTGACCTTGGGTTTGGTAATGACTTTTTAGATACAATACTAAAAGCATGGTCCATGAAAGAAAAAAATAGTAAGTTGGACTTTATTAAAATTAAAAACATCTTCCTTGTCAAAGAAACTGCAGAGAATAAAAAGACAAGCCACAAACCAGGGAAAAGTATTTCCAAAACACCTAAGAGGTAAAGGACACATATTCAAATATAGGAAAATCCTTAAAACTTAGGAAACAACCTAACTTAAAAACGGGTGAAAGAAACCTCACCAAAGAAGAGAAATAGATGGCAAGTTGGCATATGAGAAGATGCTCAACATCCTGTCATTAGGGAACTGCAAATTAAAACAACAATGAGTTGCTACTCACTACATACCTATTAGGATGGCTAAACTCCAGAACATTAATACCACCAAATGTTGGCAAGAAGGCTATGGAGCAACAAGAACTTTCATTTACTGCTGGTGGGAAGGCAAAATGGTTCAGCCCACTTTGGAAGACAATTTGGCACTTTCTCGCAAAACTAACAGTCTTACTGTATAATCCAGCCACCACACTTCTTAGTATTTTTTAAATGATTTGGAAACTTGCTGCTGCTAAGTCTCTTCAGTCGTGTCCAACTCTGTGCGACCCCATAGACGGCAGCCCACCAGGCTCCCCCATCCTGGGATTCTCCAGGCAAGAGTACTGGAGTGGGTTGCCATTTCCTTCTCCAATGCATGAAAGTGAAAAGTGAAAGTGAACTCATTCAGTCGTGCCCGACTCTTAGATCCATACAAAAACCTGCACGGAGTGTCTATTGCAGCTCTTTTTATAATTGCAAAACCTAGAAGCAATCAAGACACCTTCCAAAAGGTAAGTTAATTAAATCTGGTACATCCAGATGATGGAATATTATTCAGCAATGAAAGAAGACGAGCATGAAAAGACACAGATATCACTTAACACATATCTCTAAGAAGCCAGTCTGAAAAGGCTATATACTACATAATTCCAACGATATCACATTCTTAAAAAGGCAAAACTTTAGAGAGTAGGAAGATTAGTGGTTGCCAGAGGCTGGGGCTAAAGGAGAGGCATGAGTAGGTAGAACCCAGGGAATTTGTAGGGCACTGAAATTATTTTCTATGATACTATAATGGTGGGTACACGTCATTATACATTTTTAAAAATGCATAGAGTTGTACAGTACAAAGAATGAATCCTAATATAAGCTACAGACTTTAATAATAATGTATTGGTTCATCAATTAAAACTAAAGTAGCACACTAATTCAAGATTTAATAATAGAGGTAACTGCGTGCAGAGGGAGAGGGGGCATATGTGCTCTCTGCTCAATTTTTCTATAAACCTAAAACTGTTCTAAAAGAATACTAGTGTGGGTAACCTTTCCTTCTCCAGGGGATCTTCCCAACCCAGGGACTGAACCCTGGTCTCCTGCATCTCCCACATTGCAGGCAGATTCTCTACTTTCTGAGCCACCAGGGAAGCCCAGTCAATTAATTTTTAAAAGTGGAGGGAACGTGGGAGAAACAGTTCTGGAAGGGACAAGTGAGGAGACAGAAGGTCCTGACATTGCCCAGGAGATGAAGGTCGATGATTAAAGGGAGTTAGGTTCCAAAAGAATTGCAAAAACCCTCCTCCCACTAAAACCAGCAGCACGTGCTTCAACTCTACTCTATTCCAAGTTTTACATGGCAGCTCAGTCCCCCTGGGACAGTCTCAGATAAGAACAGGAACCCCTCAGCCTTTCCCAGCCTTTCCCGTTTCTCCCACTGAAGTTCCACTAAACTGTGATCTGACAGTTGAACTAGGCCTGTTGAAAGAATTCGCCCCATAATAAATCCTTTTATTATAGCTTCCCAAATGGAAAGAAGGGAGAAGAGGGAGGGAGGGAGGGAAGAAGGAGGGAGGGAAGAAGGAAGGAGTAAAGAGAAAGGCAAATAGCTAACGAGGAACTGGAACTTCTTTCACAGCTACCTTTGGTGGAGTATATGCATTCCATTAAAGAGTGAGCTAGCCGCATGTTGCTTGATTCACACATCCTCCTGTCTCAGTGGGAAAATTAGGACAAACACATTCACCCTGCAGTTTGAATGACTGGTGCTGTGTGGTCTCCTTATCAGAGCTCTGTGCAATTACCTAGAGATTCTTGGAGTCACATGTTAGGAAGCAATTAGACTCCTGGGAGAACTACAAGCACTCGTGAGTGGTGGGGCCAGTGGGGAAATTATTCCCCCGCTTCCTGTTCCGTCTTATCTTCTGGGTCCTAGGTGAGGAACAATAGAAAGAGGAGTGTGCGGGCTCGGGAGTTTCTGGGGTCGTGCCTCTGTGCATGCTCAGTCGCTTTAGTCACGTCCAACTCTTTGCAGCCCCATGGACTGTAGCCCTCCAGGCTCCTCTTCTGTGGGATTCACCAGGCAAGAATACTGGTGTGGGTTGCCACGCCCTTCTCCAGGGCATATTCCTCACCTAGGGATCGAACCCAGTCTCCTGCATCTTATGCATCTTGGGCAGATTCTTTACTACTGAGCCAAGGGGGAAGCTCCAGTATCGTGCTTAATAGGTCATAATATTGACAGATGGTTTAGGAGGGAGACAAGTTGCATGGGCCAGAGGGGAGGGGTGAGATCTACACTCTGGTCCCACAGCCCACAGAGAATTATAGGAAGAGGAGGCTGCTTGCTCTCCACAGCTGAGGCCCCATCTGACTTGGGAGGTGACTGGAATTTCAAAGCTGAAAGGCGCTGCTAGAAGAAAGTCAGCTGAGTGGGCTGTTTATTCAACAGGCACTAAACATGAAGTTTGGCACTTCATTTGAGAACTTCCAGCCGCGTGAAGGAAGCTGATTCACTTTTTCAAATCAGACTTAATTGTTGTACTGTTTATTTAATAGTGAGATAATAACATCTTATGTGTATGAACTGTCTTATAGCCTGAGGGAGTCCACACCAGCTTTCCAGACTTCAAAATCTGAGAGCAACTTGACAGGGCTATGTCTTCCATCACTGAAATGCCATCACCTGGAGGCTGGGGGTCTGTGAGGGGAGGGATTGACTCCAGAGGAGCAGGGTCTTTACAAGGACAGACACTTTCTGGGGTTGCTTCACAGCCCAGGACTCACGTTCCTCTTGGGCAGGACTACCAGGTAGGGTGGGGCAGGGTGTCTGGGGCAGGACACCCACCTGAGGAAGCAGGCGAGAGCTGAAGCTTAATTCAAGCCCCCTTTGCCAAGCTGAGCACCCTGTGAGGATCTGCGCCTGCCTAGGGGAAGAGATATCCTTTTCTCATTCATAAAAATGAAGAGTTTCTAATTCTAATCAATGAAACACTTCATTCTAATGTAAATAGGCTAACGGTGGCCCTGCTGGAAGAGGGGTCTCAAGGAAGCGTGTGTTGTGAGAGGGTCGGGCTGCCTTTGAGAGCCCACCCTCCTTGGCAAGGCAGTATGGTAGGAGTGAGATGGAGCCCCACTCTGATGTGAAATAGCTGTGTGCCCCCAAGTAGTTCATTCATTCATGTCTCCAGGCCTCCATTTCCTCACCTGGAAATGAGAGAAGTCACTGTAGCTGATTTTTGAGGAGGGTTGCTGAGATGGGCAACTCCAGGGGGCACCATTCCCATTGTTTCTGAAGATCCATGAGCTCTAAATGGAGTCTGGGGACTTCCCTGGTTAGGACTCCAGGCTTCCAAATGCAGGGGGTGTGGGTTCCATCCCTGGTCGGGGAACTAAGATCCCACATGGTGCCTGTGCAACACAGCCACAAATTAAGAATTAAAAAATGTCTACCATATTATGATAATAAATAAATAAATGGAGTCTAGGCTTGACTAGCGGAGAAGGCAATGGCACCCCACTCCAGTACTCTTGCCTGGAAAATCCCATGGATGGAGGACCCTGGTAGGCTGCAGTCCATGAGGTCGCTGAGGGTCGGACACGACTGAGTGACTTCACTTTCACTTTTCACTTTCATGCATTGGAGAAGGAAATGGCAACCCACTCTCTTGCCTGGAGAATCGCAGGGACAGGGGAGCCTGGTGGGCTGCCATCTATGGGGTTGCACAGAGTCGGACACGACTGAAGCGACTTAGCAGCAGCAGCAGCAGGCCTGACTAAACAATGGCAGAGCTAACCATTCCCTGTGCATTTAAGCCAAATGCTGACACTTGCTTCAGGTTCCCTCATATCCGGAAGCCAGTTTGCCCTACTCCCCACTTTTTTGTTCATGTTACTCAGCCCTTTTCTATGCCCCCAGGGTATACCCGGCTTGTTGTACATAATCCGTAATATTGTCTCACTTACTTACATCCTTTATTACACTATGATCTCTTCAAGGACACGACAGCATCTTTTTCTTCTCCATCTTTGCATGTTTGCCCTCTGCCCATCCTCCAAGCCCCACACATAGAGAGTCTGTGGCTTCTCTAGCTAATTAGAGGTGTTTAAGCCGGTTTGTTCCCTCTCTCCTCTCTAAAACTTAACTTTCAAGAAAAAGATTGAGGGTGGGGATGAAGGTTACCTGGGAGACCACTAGGAATCACCCATTTCCCATCTGGTTCCGCCTTTGGCTCCCTGAGNGGCAGTATGGTAGGAGTGAGATGGAGCCCCACTCTGATGTGAAATAGCTGTGTGCCCCCAAGTAGTTCATTCATTCATGTCTCCAGGCCTCCATTTCCTCACCTGGAAATGAGAGAAGTCACTGTAGCTGATTTTTGAGGAGGGTTGCTGAGATGGGCAACTCCAGGGGGCACCATTCCCATTGTTTCTGAAGATCCATGAGCTCTAAATGGAGTCTGGGGACTTCCCTGGTTAGGACTCCAGGCTTCCAAATGCAGGGGGTGTGGGTTCCATCCCTGGTCGGGGAACTAAGATCCCACATGGTGCCTGTGCAACACAGCCACAAATTAAGAATTAAAAAATGTCTACCATATTATGATAATAAATAAATAAATGGAGTCTAGGCTTGACTAGCGGAGAAGGCAATGGCACCCCACTCCAGTACTCTTGCCTGGAAAATCCCATGGATGGAGGACCCTGGTAGGCTGCAGTCCATGAGGTCGCTGAGGGTCGGACACGACTGAGTGACTTCACTTTCACTTTTCACTTTCATGCATTGGAGAAGGAAATGGCAACCCACTCTCTTGCCTGGAGAATCGCAGGGACAGGGGAGCCTGGTGGGCTGCCATCTATGGGGTTGCACAGAGTCGGACACGACTGAAGCGACTTAGCAGCAGCAGCAGCAGGCCTGACTAAACAATGGCAGAGCTAACCATTCCCTGTGCATTTAAGCCAAATGCTGACACTTGCTTCAGGTTCCCTCATATCCGGAAGCCAGTTTGCCCTACTCCCCACTTTTTTGTTCATGTTACTCAGCCCTTTTCTATGCCCCCAGGGTATACCCGGCTTGTTGTACATAATCCGTAATATTGTCTCACTTACTTACATCCTTTATTACACTATGATCTCTTCAAGGACACGACAGCATCTTTTTCTTCTCCATCTTTGCATGTTTGCCCTCTGCCCATCCTCCAAGCCCCACACATAGAGAGTCTGTGGCTTCTCTAGCTAATTAGAGGTGTTTAAGCCGGTTTGTTCCCTCTCTCCTCTCTAAAACTTAACTTTCAAGAAAAAGATTGAGGGTGGGGATGAAGGTTACCTGGGAGACCACTAGGAATCACCCATTTCCCATCTGGTTCCGCCTTTGGCTCCCTGAGGCCCCTTTCTGACGGCCCCTCACTGCAGAGGCTGGGCAGGGAGTGGGAGTGCTAGAGATGAGCTGATCTCTAAAGTGTCTTCTGTTTCCAGCTTCCTATGAAAACATGCTAGTTGCCCTTAGTAACCAGCTATGCATAAATTTATGAATGCTTCTAACCCTTTTTGAAAGGTTGCACATACCTTCAGTTGACACTATAGAGGATAATGAATTTCATATATTTGTTTTCTGTTGCATAAAATCACATTTATGTGTGGTTTTCTAAATATATCCCTTTCAAAACCTCGAGAGGTCTCCGATAGCATCTCCTAGATGTCGTGACCACCATCTGCACTCACCGTTGCTCTGGGCCTCCCCCAGCTCTGCTGCACCTCCCCGCAGCTGGAGTTCAGAGGCCGGCATTCTTCGTGCAAGGGGAAGGGACAAGGCTTTCCTCTAACAAGCCCGGAATTGGGTTGCTTGCCTTGACCACAGCGGTAGGTGGTTGTTGCTGCTTTCATTGTTCAGTCGCTCAGTAGTGTCCAACTCTTTTGTGACTCCATGGACTGAGGCCTGCCAGGCTCCTCTGCCCATGAGATTTCCCAGGCAAGAATATTGGAGTAGGTGACCATTTCCTCCTCCAGGGGATCTTCTCAACCCAGGGATGGAACCAGCATTTCTTGCATTGCAGGCAGATTCTTTACTGTCTGAGCCTTAGCGACGAAACAACAACAGTATGTGTTTATTTGGCTTTAAAAAAGATCCTCAGGGACAGAGTTCGTTTCTCTGCCTTTTCCAGTCTTCTCTCCCCAACTTCTCCCTTCTCAGCCAGTATTGAAGAGGGGTTTGAAAAGTGGGAAACACACCCCAAACAAGTTGGACAGCTCTCACGGATCCTGGAAGGGTTTTTGGCTGCATTCTAAGAGCTCCTATCTTTTGAGGAGATGTGTTTCCTCTTGAGATTCTAGAGAAGCGGGGAGCCTAGGGGATAGCAACAAGACCATCTACCACCATCCATAAAAGGTTTCACATTAGAATATGTACAACTAAGGAGATATCCCTGGAGGTCCAGTGGTTAAGAATCTGCCAGCCAGTGCAGGGGACACGAGTTTGATCCCTGGTCGGGGAACTAAGTTCCCAAATGCCATGAGGCAACTAAGCCTCAGGCCACAATTATTCGAAGTCCACGCGCCACAACTACTGACTGTAAAGCTCTGGAGCCCGCAGGTCACTAGAGAAGCCAGCATTCTGCAAGGAGGAGCCCACATGCCACAGCCAAGACCAAGCACAGCCAAAAAAAAAAAAAGAATCTGTACAGTTGGCAAAGCTTCCGCCAAAAAAAAAAAGAGAGAGAGAGAGCATGCTCTGAAGAAAACAGAAGCAGGCTGGTATACAGAGGACTTGTGTCTGGAGCTGAGTGACAGTGTTGGATTGCTAGGTGGCTGTGCCTCAATTTTTCCATCTGTCTTATGGGAAAGTATGAGGATGAATGACCCCACAAAAAATAAAGCGATTTATAATCCTGATTTCCTTTTAAAGCGAATGGCTACTGGTACATGAAAGAAATGTTCTTAATTCTGTTAAGACCTAGATGATTGACCTGCTAGATGGTCTAATAGAGTGAGAAGAAATCGCATGAGAGGCAGGAGCACAGTCTAGGAGAAGGAGGAGTGAAAAAAGAGCAGAGAGAGAGGAGAGGAAGAACACAAGGGACTTGGCAGGAGCCTCCATGCTGGGACCCCCTTCCTGGGCCTATCCTCCAAAATCAGTGAAGTCTAGAGATGAATAGGGCCTTCCCCAGTGGCTCAGCAGTGAAGAATCAGCTTGTCAATGGAAGAGACGTGGGTTCCATCACTGAGTCAGGAAGATCCCCTGAAGGAGGGCATGGCAACCCTCTCCAGTATTCTTGCCTGGGAAATCCCATGGACAGAGGAGCCTGGTGGGCTACAGTGCATGGGGTTGCAAAGAGTCAGACACTACTGAGCCACTGAGCATGCGGGCAGAGATGAGTAGACTTCTTTTTGAAATCGAAGAAGGGACTGAGGTTGTGCCTGGCATCCCAAGGCAAGCAAAAACAGCAGATGCAGAAGCCAGAAGCAGAGTGGGGAGCAGAGGAAAGAAATCCTCCCGAATGGCTGACTCCTCTTCCATGGCATCGAGCTACTCCTTGGGGCCTGCAGTGTCCTTTCTTGCCGGGAGGCTGTGGTTAGACCTAGCTACTTGGTCACATTTCCTTAACTTGAAGTCTTTGAGGAGAGATGGGGTCCCCTTTTCTTTCTTCCAGGCGAGAGAGCGGGAGGGGGGTAGTAGGCAAGGGGCCACTAAAGAGACATCACACAAAAGATCCTGAAAGGCTCTCTTGCACAAAGGTGCAAGCTGGCCTTAATTTGCTTAAGGCAAATTAAGAAGGCAATGGCACCCCACTCCAGTACTCTTACCTGGAGAATCCCATGGATGGAGGAGCCTGGTGGGCTGCAGTCCATGGGGTCGCTAAGAGTCAGACACGACTGAGCGACTTCACTTCCACTTTTCAATTTCATGCATTGGAGAAGGAAATGGCAACTCCAGTGTTCTTGCCTGGAGAATCCCAGGGATGGGCGAGCCTGGTGGGCTGCCATCTATGGGGTTGCACAGAGTCAGACACGACTGAAGCAACTTAGCAGTAGCAGCAGTAGCAAGGAAGCCACTCAAGGGTTTTTTACCATTACAAAATGAAATCAAAATAAAAGCAAATAAATGTAAATTTGCAAGCTGAGGTGACATGCAGATTTGTCCCCAATCATTCTTCCCCTGCCCCCTTGCAAGTCCTCAAACTGCTCAAAGAAACCCACGCGGGGTTTTGAGGCACCTTTCCCTTGGATCCATCTTTTCACCTGCCGATTTGGTTAGTGCTGGAGGGCCAGGGGGCATGTCCTCACACAGCCTGAGACATTAACATTGCATGGTAGTAGTGGGACTTCCCTGGCAGTCCATGGGCTAAGACTTCACTTTCCAATGCAGGAGGGGACTGCGTTCTATCCCTGGTAGGGGAGCAAAAATCCCACATACCTTGCAACAAAAAAAAAAAAAAAAAACCCACACAAAACATAAAACAGAAACAATATTGTAGCAAATTCAGTAAAGACCTTAAAAACGATCCACGTTAAAAAAAAAAATTCTTTAAAAAATCACATAGTTGTTATACTGCCATTTCTGTTACAGACATCAAAGGAGAAGGGTAGTCTCAAGCCAGGAGAGCACATCAGCCTCAGGAACTGGTCTCCCCCTCCCGTCTTTCACTTTCAGTCTGCCTGTCCTCCACCTCCACAGGCGAGCCCCAGAATCCTGAACCAGGATGCTTGCTGCCACGCCTATACCTGGCCTCTGACAGCCCAGTGTTTCCTTGTCTCAGCTGTCGAGTTGTGAACAAATCCCTCTCCGTTCAGCAGAGATAAGGTGGGAATTAGAAGACAAATGCAAACGCCTAGAAATGGAGGCCCTGACAGCACAGGCACCTTCAGCAGAAGCCACGAAAGTGTAATCAGAGCTTATGCCCGGCCCCAGTTCCTGTGCCTCATGAAACTGCTACTCTGCACAAAGGGTGAAGGCTAGGCCAAGCCACTCAGATTTCCAGCCTGAAAAGAGTTTGAGTTCATGCAGCAATGATTGCATGGGGAACAGAGGAGGCCCACACAGAAAAGAAGGGCACACACACACGATCCTTAAACAAAGGTATCAGCAACCACCATAAATGAACCATCGTACTTCATGATCTTAATGCTGTTCCTCAGTGGAACCAAAATATTTTTCATTCTGACAGTTAAGGGCCCAGTTGACTCAACTGGTTTGACTCTGTCGCCCGTCTTGTGTGCCATCTGATTTGCCCTTGGATTGGCTGATGGCTGTGCACTCCAATAGCTCCTTGGCCAGCATTTTAGTTTTGAGCTTTACCTCTGTGGCAGAAGGTTTCATCTGCTCAGAGAGAGGTTTTTTGTAGTTGTTGTTGTTTTGGCTTTATAAATAACCATACTCCTCTCCTCTGAGAATTATGGTTATTTTGAAAAGGGGAGCTTCTAAGAAAGCTTTTATTGGATCTGGACTTGAGCCACTCTCAGAACTGTGTGTTTCATGTGGTCCTTCACTCTGCGTGCTGCCACCTACACAGATAGGAATCATTGCCCGGGACTGAAATTTACAGTCCCTAGCCCATCATCCAAAGTGCTAGATATTCTGGAAGCTGGCATCTACCAATAATTGCAATATTAAGGCACGTACACAGGACCCATAAATGCTGTTGGCTTACGGAAAATAGCCAAACCAGAGCTGATATGAGCCAGAAGAAGGTACTATTAGTAGTTGTAAGCTACATACCAACGAAATCCAATATAGCTCTGGCTCAAAATTGAGCCATGTAGATCTGAGAGCTGTCACCATATTTAATATGTAAACAAACTATGATCATTGGAGAAGAGAGAAACCAAAGTAAGTTTTTTCAGAGTGTCTCCTGGGAAACCAGAAGACAGATGTGTCTCTTGAATCTTCCATCAACCCCTCAAATGAATCAGGCAATAGCATAAGTGACTAGCAGAGAAAATAGTGTCATATTATGGAGAAAAGCTTGGGCTTGCTGGGAGACAACCTGGATTCAAATCCCCCTAGAAGCACTTACCAAAATTTCTTTTGGAAATAAAAGAAGGGAGTAAGGTTGTGTCTCTCTTACTTAACTTAGTGTAACTCTTTGAGTCTGCATTTTCTTATTCATAAAACAACTATAATAATAGTAGTACATGTTAGAAGTTTCAAATAAGATAATTCATGTAAATATTTGCCATAATTCCTGACACACTGTGTGAGTTGAGTAAACACTAGTTGTTTTTGCTTATGGGGTCCAGGAATCAGGGAGCCAGAAACCCATAGCAGATTTTGGCCTCTGCTTCTAATTCCAAAGAGTGTGACCCTTTAGGTGTCCACAAGGCTAATATAAACTGATCTCTCTTGCCATTGAGGTATAGTTCCCAGTCACTGGAAGACTAGATTTTCTTTATTGGGGGTGGGTGGGGTGAGGGGAATCGCACTGTAGCATGCAGGATCTTAGTTACCTGACCAGGAATCGAACCCATGCTCCCTGCAATGAAAGTGCAGATTCGTAACCACTGGACCACCAGGAAGTCCCTAGACTGGATTTTCAAGTTTTAATTAGTGGTGTGTGTTAGAGTTCTTCAGATAAATAGAACTGACAGACGAAATAGATATAGACACAGATAAAATGGGCTTTTCAGGTGGTCCAGTGGTAAAGAATTCACCTGCTAATGCAGGAGACACCAGAGACATGGGTTCTATCCTGGGTCAAGAAGATCCCCTGGAGGAGGAAATGGCAACCCCCTCCAGTATTCTTACCTGGAGAATCCAATGGACAGAGGAGCCTGGCAGGCTGCAGTCCATGGGGTCGCAAAGAGTCAGACATGACTGAGAGACTGAGCACGCACATAGATACAGATGCAAATTTAGTCTGAAGAATTGGATCATGCAAAAACTGAGACTGAGGCGCCTCATGATCTACAGTCAGCAACTTGGAGACCCAAGATAGCTGATAGTGTAGTTGTGGTTTGAATCCAAAGACCTGAGAACCAAGAGAGATGATAGTATAAGTTCTAGTCTGACACCCAGCGTGCTGCAGAACCAAGAAGGGTTAATATATCAGTCTGAGTCTAAAGATGAGAAAAGACAGCCATCCTATCTCATCAGTCAGGCAGGAGGAGTTCCCTCTTATTCAACATTTTTGTTCCATTCAGGCCTTAACTGACTGGATGAGGCCCACGTCCATTAGGGAGGACATCTGCTTTACACAGTCTACTGATTCAAATATTAATCTTATTCAAAACCCCTTCCCCACAGACATACCCAGAATAATGTCTGGCCAAATGTCTGGGCACACTATAGCCCAGTTATAAAATTAGCTGTCACTGGGGACGTATGCTCAACTCTCAGTAGCCAGTGTGGTCCATGGGCCAGCACCACCACCAGAGTCACACCCAAGTGGCTCATTAGAAACGTAGAAACCTGGGCCCTGCCCAGACCTGATAAATCAAAATCTGCATTTTAATAAGATCCTCAAGTGATTCAATGGCATCCCACTCCAGTACTCTTGCCTGGAAAATCCCATGGACAGGGGAGCCTGGTGGGCTGCAGTCCATGGGGTCGCTACTAGTCGGACACGACTGAGCGACTTCACTTTCACTTTTCACTTTTATGCATTGGAGAAGGAAATGGCAACCTGCTCCATTGTTCTTGCCTGGAGAATCCCAGGGACAGGGAAGCCTGGTGGGCTGCCGTCTATGGGGTCGCACAGAGTCAGACACGACTGAAGCGACTTAGCAGCAGCAGCATCAAGTGATTCATATGTATGTTAAAACTTGAGAAGTGGTGAGATAAAACATTACAAGCTCTGGTTCTCAAAGTGTGGTCCTTAGGAACTGGTAGTATTGGCATCACCTGTGGTCTTTTCATACCTGCAGCTTAGGCCCCACCTCAGCTTAACTAAATAAGAACATATGGGAATGAGGCCTACAAAACTGACTTTTAATGAACATGTTAAAGTTTGAGGCCCATTGAGTTACAAGTAGATTCTTTTCTCTATAAGCATCAAATGACTTGATGCCTGAACAATAGGACCTTCTTTCAAACCAATGCCTTGGTTTTCCTAGCTGATGGATTTGACACCACCATTTTTCTCCTCTCTGAGCTCTTTTATGCTTATGACTTTATTGCTAGTCACTTGTTTGGGGGGATACTGTCATAAGGTCTTGCTTGTAGGTACTTAAAAAGTATTTGTTGAATGAATGAATAAAAGATTTTCAGGCAAGAAGCAGCCTAGGAACTCAGCCCTTTTTTTTCCTTATCTCAGCTTCATTTTCACATAGTACAACTTCCCATCAGACTCTAAGCTCTGCAGCCACTATTCCCACTTCCCAGAAATGACCAGTCTCCACAAGAGTATTGGAGAAGGTATTTGAGTCAGTACTGGAGGAAGAAAAGTATGGACAATGGATAGGAGCTGAGAAGATCCTAAGACCCTAGAACCCCACAACCCGAGATAAATTATGCCTACACACACACACACACACACACACACACACACACACACACAGAGTGCTTATCTGTCCTCTAAATAAAAGAGACTGGGTTGACTGTGATGCCAGCCTCTCCCATACATATCTAGCTATAATTCCATTAGTGGAGCTCATCCTGCCTTCTGCCTCTTTGGAGAAGAATCCAACTTGAGTGATGATCTAGGAATGCCTGGATCTAGAATTACCTTTTTATTGATGCATAAAAGATACATGACTTGGCAAGGCTTAGAATTTGTCAAGAGTTTTATTGTTTTAAAAATATAAAATATTGCTGTTGTTTGTGGGGAGTTGCTTAGAAATTGCCCTGGTATGTATTTGACAACTGGTGTGTGTAAATGTGTATTCACATATTTACATGTATATATACCTAGTGTGTGTGCGTGTTTCTTTAAGAATATTCATAGTTTGCCTTGTGAGTCTGTCTTTCCTGTTATGTACTCTCTTTAGGCCCTGGGAACTGTAAAAATCAAATAGTCATCTTAAAGCTACTCCTAGGCCCATTGTTTTTGTGACTGTTGTGAAAGTCACTCAGTCATGTCTGACTCTTTGGGACTCCATGGACTGTAGCCTGCCAGGCTCCCCTGTCCATGGAATTCTCCAGACCAGAATACTGGAGTGAGTAGCTGTTCCCTTCTCCAGGGGATCTTCCCAATCTAGGGATCAAACCCAGGTCTTGCACATTGCAGGCAGATTCTTTACCATTTCAGCCATCAGGGAAGTCATGAGGGTCATTAAATAAGTGGGAGGGGAAAGAGAAGGTGATGGAGTCCCAGAGTTTGTGGCAAATGTACCTGTTACTGTGAGGAGATCTTGGTAGTGCCAAGAAGCCAGCTAATCCCTTTGCTGATAGGCTTTGGTCACTACTAAAATTCAAATACTCTTGGGTTTTTACTCTTTAGTTACCAATCACATATCTCAGAATGAATATATAAATTCATTCTTCAACAAATATTTTTTGAGCTTTGTGCCAGGCACAAGGATGAAGAAGAAGCTGGAAATTCAAGAGGAAGAGAATTAAGAGAGAATCTCAAAATAAAGCTGAGATAAAGAAAAAGAAGGGCTGAGTTCCTAGGCTGCTTCTTGCCTGAAAATCTTTTATTCACTCATTCAACAAATATTTTTTAAGTACCTACTATTTGTGAGACACTAGGCACTAGAGATAGAACAATGAATATGAACCGAATAGACCCAAATCCCTGTCTTCATGAATCTTACATGATAGTGGAGAGAGATAGGTCATGAACTAGTAAGGAAAATATATAGTATAAGAGATTGTTATAAATACTGTGGGGAAAAAAAAAGAAAGCAGGATATGGAGATAGAAATGTCAGGAGTTGCCATTTTAAATGGGAGAGGGGCAGAGGAGGCCTCATTGAGAGTGTGATATTTGAGCTTAAGAC
>SJYA01003883.1:509706-533638 GCA_006410615.1 Neotragus moschatus | reverse complement strand
TTTGAGCTTAAGACTTAAAGGCATTGAAGGAGTGAGCTATTCAAATACCTTCAAAGGCAGAGGGAAGCAGCCAGAGCAAGTCGTGAGGTGGGACTCTGGCTGGTTTGTCTATGGAGCAGAGAGGAAGCCATATAGGCAGTGGGAGTGAGGAAGCAAATGGCAGGATAGAAAGTTGGAAAGTCAATGGCAGAGGAAGAGATCAGATCATAAGGACCTTGCAGGCCATTGGAATGACAGGCTTTTCGCCAGCGTGGGGTGGGAAGCTGCTGAAGAATTGCAAACAGTGACAGGATCAGTTTATCAGATCAATTCTTTAAATATATATATATATATATATTGTTATGGTGGAGAAGACTCTTGAGAGTCCCTTGGACTGTAAGGAGATCAAACCCGTCAATCCTAAAGGAAATCAGCCTTGAATATTCATTGGAAGGACTGGTGCTGAAGCTGAAGCTCCGATACTCTGGCCACCTGATGTGAATAACTGACTCATTCACTCAAAAGACCCTGATGCTGGAAATAATTGAGAGCAGAAGGAGAAAGGAACAACAGAGGATGAGATGGTTGGACGGCATCACTGACTCGATGGACATAAGTTTGAGCAAGCTCCAGGAGTTGGTGATGGATAGGGAAGCCTGGTATGTTGCAGTCCTTGGGGTCACAAAAAGTCAGATATGACTGAGTGACTGAACTGAACTGACATGATAAAAAATCAAACAGTACATAAAAGTATGCAATGAAAATCAGAACTCTCTTTTCCATCTTTCCCTCTATCCCTATCTGACTCTTTCTCCAAAGATAAACACTATTTTCAGGATACTGAATAACCTTTCAAACACACACACACACACACACACACACACACACACAGTGTGTGTGTGTGTGTGTGTGTGTGTGTGTGTGTGGAGAGAGGCATATTTCCTTTTTTATTTACACAAATGGAATTATACATTTTATACAGTTCCTAACTTAGAAATTCATTCACATTGTTCCCTGTATATGTATCTCTTATTCTTTTTAATGGCTGCATAGCATGATAACATATGGCATAATTTAGTAAAGCAAATCCTTATTGATGGATATTTAGGTTGTTTCTAGGATATTTTTTGTTTGTTTGTTTCTGTTTGATATTATGAATAATACTGCAATGAATATACTAATAAATGCCTCTATTGGGCACAGTAATAATAATGAGAGCTCACACTTATTGTGTGCTTATTATGTGCTAGGTACTATGCCAAGCCCTTTACGTGTCTTATCTCATTTCATACTTATAACAACTCTATGAGGTCAGTTCAGTCACTTCAGTCGCTTAGTCGTGTCCGACTCTTTGTGACCCCATGAATCGTAGCACACCAGGCCTCCCTGTCCTAGGAGGTAAGTACCTGCTATGAATTGAATGTTTGTGTCCTCCCCAAAATTTATATTGAAAATCTCATGCCCATATGCCCTAATGCCTAATGTGATAGAGATGAAGGGGATAAACAGAGATGGGGCCTTTGGGAGGTGATTAAGTCATTAGGGCAGAGCTTCCATGGACAGAAGTCAGTCAGCTCAGTCACTCAGTCGTGTCCGACTCTCTGCGACCCCATGAATCACAGCACACCAGGCCTCCCTGTCCATCACCAACGTCCGGAGTTCACTCAGACTCACACCCATTGACTCAGTGACGCCATCCAGCCATCCCATTTTCTGTCATCCCCTCTTCCTCCTGCCCCCAATCCCTCCCAGCATCACAGTCTTTTCCAATGAGTCAACTCTTCGCATGAGGTGGCCAAAGTACTGGAGCTTCAGCTTCAGCATCATTCCTTCCAAAGAAATCCCAGGGCTGATCTCCTTCAGAATGGACTGGTTGGATCGCCTTGCAGTCCAAAGGACTCTCAAGAATCTTCTCCAACACCACACTTCAAAACCATCGATTCTAGTGCCCTTCAAAAAAGCCCGAGAGATCTCCTTCCACCACGTGAGGATATAGCAAGAAGGTGGCTGTCTGCAACCTGGAATAAGGCCTTCACTAGAGCCTAACCATGCTGGCATGGTTTTTTTTTTTTTCTTTTGGCCATGTCATGCCATGCAGGGTTTTAGTTCCTCAACTAGGGATCAAATATTCAGGGAGTCTTGATCACTGGACTACTGAAAACTCCCCCATGCTGACAGCTTGATCTTGGACTTTCCAGCCTGCAAAATTATGAGAAATACATTTCTATTGTTTATAACTACCCAGTCTGTGGTATTTTTTAATAGCAGCCCAAGCTGACAGTATTATTATTTTTTAATTATTATTTCATTTATTTACTTTTGGCTATGCTGGGTCTTTATTGCTGTGCGCAGGCTTTCTCTAGCTGCTGTGTGAGAGCTTCTCATTGACATCTCTTATTGTGGAGCATGGGCTCTAGGGTGAACAGGCTTCAGTAATTGTGGCAGTGGGCTCAATAGTTATGACTCATGGGCTCAGTAGTTGTAGCGCAGGGGTTTAGTTGCCCCTTGGCATATGGAGTCTTCCCAGACCAGGGATGGAACCCATGTCCCCTGCACTGGCAGGATTCTTAACCACTGCACCACCAGGAAAGTTCCATCATTATTATTATTATTCCAATTTTGCAGATAAAGACACTGAGGCTTAGAGAGGTTGAGGAACCTTCCCAAAGTCATAAAGTCTAGTTGTCAAAATAGAACTTGAATGCAGGCAGTAGGATTCCAAAGGATATGTAAATTAAAAATTATAGTAGCTAAATTGTCTGTTCCCCTATGCCCTCATCAACACTGGATATTATCAATCTTTTTAAACAGTTGTCAGTGTGGTAGGCGAAGAAAGGGCATTTTGCTATTTTAATTTCACTCTTTTAAGAGCAAGGTTGAACATACTTTTATATGGGTATTTGCCATTCCTATTTCTTTTTCTGTGAGCTGCTGGTTCTTATCATTTGCTTGCTTGTCTTTGGATTTGCTGGTGTTTTTCTTGTTGATTTGTTTGAGCTCTTTGGAAATTAAGGAAATTAGCCCTTTATCTGTCACAAGTGCTGCAAACATCTTGTTGCTTGTCATTTGTCTTTTGATTTTGTTTATGTATACTTTTGATGTGCAGAAACTTAAACTTTTTATGTGGTCACATTTATGGATTTTTCTACTGATTTCTAGATTGGTGACCTGCTTACAAAGGCCTTCCCCTTACCAGGATTATATGTATTTAAATACTCCCATATTTTCCTTAAGTACTTTTAAGGTTTCATTTTTCACATTAAAATCTTTGATTCATCTATAATTAATTTTGATGTAAAGAGTAAGTTAGAGAATTCAGCTAGCCCATTATGCAAATATAATTTTTGAATAATTCATCTTTTCCCCCAATGATTTGACATGCCATCTTTAAAATGTACTAATTTCCCACATGTATTGAGGATTGTTAATAGGCAATTTTTTTCCGCTCAAGAACTCAACTGTTGTTTTTTTTTCTTTAAGAACTCAACTGTTTTAAGGTAGCATCATGTTTTAATATCTGATAGGAAACATCTTGTTCTCAAACACTCTTCTTTCAGAATTTTCCTATTTTATTTATTCTTTTCCCCTTGAGTTTCAGTTTCCCCTTTTGCTGCTTCTCTTCTACCAAGAATGACAGCTTATCCACACCATCTGGTATTGCTTGTTCATTTGACGTGTATTTATGGAGTATTGCCGATTGACAGATACTATGTTAAGGATTAGAGAAATAATAATGAATAATGACACAGTCTCTGCCCTCATGAAACTCGCAGTCTACTGGGAGATGTAGATAATCAACAAATAATTACAAGACAATGTGGCTGGTACATTTCCGGAGTGGTGCAGAAGTCCTTTGCATGTTAAGTCGCTTCAGTCATGTCCGACTCTTAGCGACCCCATGGACTGTAGCCCACCAGGCTCCTCTGCCTTTGGGATTCTCCAGGAAAGAATACTGGAGTGGGTTGTCATGCCCTCCTCGAGGGGATCTTCCTGACCCAGGCATCAAACCGGTGTCTCTTATGTCTTCTGCATTGTCGGGCAGGGTTCTTTACCACTAGCTACACCTGGAAAGTCCCAGAAGTCCTGTGGGTCCCTGGCAAAAACAAGTAACTAATCTGGACTTGAGAGGGCAGGGAGAAGGAGTCAGGAAAGACCTGGAGCAGGTGACACACAAGCTGATTCTGGAAAGACTAATATGAGTATACTAGGAAAAGGGAAAGAAATGAAAGGGAGTTCCAGGGAGAGTAAGCCTCTTGTGCAAAAGATCAGAAATGGAATGAACTTGACAAGTCACAAGGAGCATTAGTTGTATTTAATAGCTGGAGCTTAGGGTGCATGGGGAATGTTGGGCTGGGGTGGGAGATGTGGCACATAGCTGGAGATGCAGGAGCTGGGTCCCAAGTCGAGAGTCTTGAATGCTGTGCTCAGTTGGCTGGACTCTGCCCCGTGGGCAAAAGAACTCCGTTGAAATGATCTAATAGGAGTGGTATGATCACGTTCTCACTCTGGCTGCAGGGTGGAGAATGGGTGGGAAAGGGCAACAATAAAGCAGGGCGAGGTGTTAGGAGGCTTACGCAGGAAAGTAACCCAGATGAGACATGAATTCATGATTAGCTGGACTCAAGTAGTGAAAAGGTGGTATCAAGAATGCCTTCCAGAGTTTTTGTTTGTTTTTTTGTTTTTCTTTTTGATTGTGCCCCATGGCATGAGGGATCTTAGTTTCCTGACCAGGGACAGAGCCCAAGCACCCTGCATTGGAAGCTTGGAGTCCTTTTTATGTTTTTTAACTCTTTATTTTATATTGGAGTATAGCTGATTAACAATGTTGTGATAGTTTCAGGTGGACAGCCATACATATACGTGTATTCAGTCTCCCCTAAATTCCCGTCCCATCTAGGCCACCACATGACATTGAGCAGAGTTTCCTGTGCTATATACAGTAGGTCCTGGTTACTTATCCATCTTAAATATGCAAGCTCGGAGTCTTAACCACTGGACTGCCAGGAAAGTTCCAGGGCTTTTGTTGTTGTTGTAATAATCTACAAAAGAAAACAATGTGAAAAAGGAGATATGATATAATTTTATATATGTGTATCACTTTGCTGTACACCCGAAACTAACATATTACAAATCAATTATACACGCATGCTCAGTCACTTCAGTCGTGTCCAACTCTTCGTGACCCCATGGACTGTAGCCCACCAGGCTCCTCTGTCCATGGGATTCTCCAGGCAAGAATACTGGAGTGGGTTGCCACGCCCCCTCCAGAGAATCTTTCTGTCCCAGGGGTCGAACCCATGTCTCCTGTGTCCCCTGCACTGCAGATGAATTCCTTCTTGCTGAGCCACCAGGGAAGGCCATAAATGAACCATACCTCAATTTTCAAATAAAATAAAAGCTACATCATGAAAAAGGTATGAGTTACTTTATGAAGAAAAAGTATGCCTTCCAGGTTTACTGAGCTAGGACTTAGATAAGAGAGTAGGCTTGGGTAGAATGTGAAGACAGCAGATCTTGAGGCATGCCCCAGTGTTAGGAACCTAGTCCCTCTTGTCTCTGCTTCAAAATTGATCTATACCATGTTCCAGTCCCTCAAGAACTCTGTCCTCCCTTTCTAATTTGTGCTAGGGTGTTGCAAGTTCATTATTCTTACCATTCATGGGGAGTCTTTTCATTTGGCAGCTACTTTTAAGGCTTTCATCTATAAAAATTATTCTAATAATGAGAGTTTCAGGCAGGCCAACTGTGGAAGAGATTTTTGGCAGGAGGGCTTCACATTATACCATAGTCCCCACAGTCTGCTCCCCAAAGCAGATCCTGGTCTTCTGTTACCCTAAAGTCAGGTCTGCCTTTCTCCTACAGCATAGGCCAGTCCAAGGCGGAGGCAAGGAGAGGTATGGACCTTCGCTTGGTCAGAGGCTGACCCAGACATCAGCAGAAATAGGTCACATGCCTCACCGGAACCACTTGTCTGCCTTGGTCTAGTCTCACGTGTCAGACTCCCTCCTCTCCCAAAGGAATGCGTCCTTAGGGGTCCGGAACAAACAGTCCTGGGACACAGGGAATTATTAGATAAGCCCAGGATTGAGCCCTTGAAACCAAACGCAGCATTTCAGCAGAAAAAAACTGGCATTCTGGATTCTGAAGGAGGGGAGGAGGGCAGCCTGACATCAGAGGAGAGGGATTCTTGTTGTCATAGCAACCATAAGAGTTATACTGTATCGTTTGTACCCAGAATTTAAGAGATTATCCTTGGGCTAAAAAAAAAAAAAAAGGAAGTGTCACCCTTTCCGCTTCAACATCACCATCTCAGGACACCTACCACCTTCCTATAAGGAATTTTTATTTGTTCATTCATTATACATCACTTGGGTATTTATTGATTTACTAATCTGCCTTCCTCCATTTTTTTCCTCCTTTTCTTCCTTCTCTGCATCTGACCAGCACAGCCAGAAGGGGCCATTTGTCTTCCCACAGATGGTGCCAGTAAATCAAACTTCTGGCTGGTGGAAACTGGGGCCCTGGAAATCCTCCCAAGATGGGAGGTGTCCCCCCCATGCCTTAGGGCTGCTTCTGATGTGCAGAGAGGGGAGCTGGGGGAGGGGGTAAAGGGCTAGGAAACGACTCTTTCTCCAAAAAGGCGATAGAAAACCAGGCACTATGAACCCAAGAGAGGTCGTTTTCCCAGTCCAAGCCTATATTGGATTATTGGATAACTCTGACATCCTCCCTCCTGTAGTCACTAGGCAGCGAGCTCATCTGAATTACAGCCTTAAAGGTGTCAGAACAGTATCAGGGACTTGGTAAATGAGGAAAGACCTTTTTTGAACCTTTACACAAGCAGTTAGGAATTTCCTCATCACCGTGTGTTTCTTCCTGTGTCACAGAGGGATAAACTGAGATAGGAAGTGCACCCCCAGCAGGTTCCCAAAAAAAATGAATCAAAGAAGAATCTAGAAATGACACAGTGCTTATTAATTCCCTGGCTCCAGTTAACCCCTCCTCCCATCAATAACACTGACATCAACTAGCTTTTTAACCCCGAGGACTAATTGGCATCTTGTTTATCAAACTTTAAAAACCCTTTCTTTCTTTTGCCTTCCTGGCTCAGTAACTCACACTTGGAAATCTCTGGAAATTTTAATTTCCCGAAGAGCCTCCTGTCATCTCTTACAGTAAGTCTTTTCATTTCACCTTGTGTAAGTATATTGGCTAGTTTAGAGGCTTAATAGCGATGAAGAAGATTAAGTCCAAATTTAATAAGCATTAAAAGTAGAACAACATCCTTTATTTCCTCTGGCTTCAATAATCATTGCATTTGGTTTTTTAATTTGTAGTGGAAAAATTCAGATGACCCAAACTGGGGGAAGGAGGTGGGCTAAAGAGAAGGGCAGGAAGATGTTTAGCTGGCTTTTTCTAAAATCTGTGCTTGTTGCTGCTGCAGTGGCAGCAGACAAATGGTTGGAGGGTGATGGGTCTGGAAATGATTTGGGAAGGATGCAAGATGGAGCAGGCACCCAGGCAGGACAGAACACCTCCAAGCTCCTGCCTTGTTTCCAAATGGGCTCTTTATTTCACCAGCAAGATTGGCTTCCAGAACACTCTGGGTTCTCCAAGTCTCTTGGCACGAGTGTAGACAAATCTCTTTTCCTGTTAGTACAGCGAAGACCAGATTAGCATTTTTCAAAAAGAGCTTGACTAGGAAATGAAGGGAAACACAAAGCTAAAAAAAGAAAATGTAAATGCATAGAAATGAGCACAGAATCTAAGATAAAGTCTAGCCCTAGATTGGCTCAACTGGCATAGACTAACACACACACACACACACATACACACACACACACACACGCACACACACACCCCTGGTCCTTTCTCCTCAGTGCTATTTGTGGAACCCTGCTTCAAAAGGCCCCCTTTCAAGCCTTGAGTGTTCTTCCTATGCATTGCAGTCTTGACTTTCTCCATTACATTCTTTATCCCTCTGTTTTCTGATGATTTGAATACATATTTGTCTCTTTTTAGTGGACTGTAAAGCTCTGCAGAGACAGGGACTAATCATAATCATTTCTGTACCCACAGTGTCTGGCATGTGAAATCATCCATAAATGATTGTGGAACTGAAGTGTACCAGATCAGATCCTGGCAACCTAGAATCATGTCTATCCTTGGAAAGGAGCTCCTCTAAAAGCAGGGTTCTGGGAGCAGACAATGCTTTACACTCTAAGCTTAGATCTGTTTGACCCCCATGTAAACACACTTTTGGCAATTTACAAAAATAGCACTGCCTTGTAACTGTGTAGGACTCTGTGCTTTTCAAAACACTTTTCACACAAAACCTCATTTGATTCTCCTAACAACCTCACAAGGAAATGAGACTTAGAGAGCTATAATAGCTACCCCCAAGGTCTCAGAGCTATGTAATAGTAGAGTTTGAACTAGCTCCAGATCTTCTAATTCTTAGTCCAGCAGTTCTCCTAGTTTGGTATCTTACATCCCCAAAGAGACATTTTATGGTCGAACCCTCAGTAAACTCAGAGAATAAGTCTAAGGCTTACCTCCCACCATTCTCTCTGTCTTCCACCCACCCAATATGGCACTAGCTCAGGGAAAAAGACCAATGACTATCTGGGGGCAAGCAAATAGCAGAAACTGGCTAAATCAGAACTGAATGCATGAGACCCAGTGATTCTATTTCTAGGAGTATATGCTAACAAGTCATCCAAATTCAAAACAACTTTTTCACTAAAAAACATGTGCTGGCCAAGTGAAAACAAATCTGTGATCAGAAATCAGCCAGTGGGTTGTCAGTTTGCCATCTATGAAGTAACTGGACAGATGTGTAAATATGTCTGCATCATGGTGTTTGTGACCGCTACAGTACAATTGAAAAACAGGAAACTACCTAATGTCTAATAGAGGGAGAGGCGAAACAAATGAAAAAAAAAGTGAAAGCATATCCATACCATGTACTGTCATGAGGTCAGTAAACCAATGATATTGATCTGTATCTATTGATGTAGAAGTATACCAAGGATATTGTGAAGCTTTTTAAAAGGCAAGACACAAATCAGCACTATAGTATAATATCATGTTTGTAATATATACTACACTTCAAAAGACAATCTGGAAGGATATTTTTAAAGTGGTATCCATAGTAGAGTGTATGACCTTGAGATTGAAAGGTAGAATGATATGTGATCTTCATTTTTGCTCACATGTATTTTTCTGCAATGAACATATACTACTTTTGTCTTAAAAATATATAACAAATGATTTTGAAAGAAAGAACTGAATGCCAACCCTGCCATTTATGGTCAATTGATTTTCAACAAGGAGGAAAATACATGTCAATGGCTCAGAAATACTCTTTTCAATAAAAGGTAGTGGAACAAGTGGTTGCTGCTGCTGCTGCTAAGTCGCTTCAGTCGTGTCTGACTCTGCGACCCATAGCCGGCAGCCCACCAGGCTCCCCTGTCCCTGGGATTCTCCAGGCAAGAACACTGGAGTGGGTTGCCATTTCCTTCTCCAATGGAACAAGTGGCTATTCACACGCAAAAGAACGAATTTGGATCCTTACCTCATACCATATACAAAAATCAAAATGAATCTGAGACCTAAATATAAGAGAGAAAACTATAAAATTCTGTAGAAAACACAGGTGCAAATCCTTTCTTTGAGTTGGAGTATTGTCTTCACATTTGGTGATTTTTAAGGGATGGGATGGGGAGGGAGGTGGGAGTGGGGTTCAGGATGGGGAACACATGTACACCCATGGCTGATTCATGTCAATGTATGGCAAAACCCACTACAATATTGTAATTAGCCTCCAGTTAAAATACATGAATTAATTTAATTAAAAAATAGATATCCTCAGAGAGTTATTTAAATACGTTTTTAAGCTCTGGTCTCTAGTAAGCAACACTGTATGTGTGCATGTGTCTGTCTGTGTGTCTGTGTTTGCTTGTGTGTGTGTGTGTTTCCCTGTGTGTGTGCATGTTTCTGTCTGTGTGTCTGTGTTTGCTTGTGTGTGTGTGTGTTTCCCTGTGTGTGTGTATGTTGGGGACAGATATGTACAAAGAGTGAAGGAGCCTCCACCATCAGTCTTTGAATACTGTGGCCATGAGCATATCACTGTTTTCCGGGCTTGGTGGACAGGAATTTATTTTCCTGAGGAAATAGAAGAGAAGGGTAACCTAGACTAGCTGCATAAGGGGCCCCAGCTGAAATTTGCTGCTGAGCACAGGCGGAACCTTTCTCAGCTATGCCTTTACACAGCCTTCACAGTTCATTGCCTGGACTGTAGCCATCTTGGCTTCTTTGTGGGTAGAGTTGCTCCACCCCTCTCCACCCCATCCTGATATTAATACTTAGCTCTTTGTATCAAATTGGAATGTTGTCTCTTCTTCCTTTGCTTTTCCAGGTAGGCACATTTGGGGTTTGTTATCTTAGGTTAGGTTTCCTGGAAACAGACTCCGATGCGAAGTTTGCATACAGAAGGTTGTTAGCAAGTACACTGGGACCTTTACCTGACAGGTACTGTGGAAAGCAGGACCTGGGCGGAGGGAGAGGGAGAACTGGAAAGCCACTGGTTGTTCCTATAGGGACATCTGGAGCTGGGATGGCCTTTCAGGGCTGTCCAGAAATTGAGGCAAGGAATGTGAGCCTTTGGTGAGCCTTTATACTCTCATTAGATGTGTGCTGCTTACCATGCCCCTGCCTAAAAAAAGCATAACCTGGGGCAAGACCACCTTTGGCTAATAGCAAGGCCAAGAGAATGGGCTTCCCTGGTGGCTCAGTGGTAAAGAATCCATCTGCAGTACAGGAGACCTGGGTTTGATCCCTGGATTGGGAAGATCTCCTGGAGAAGGGCATGGCAGCCTGCTCCAGTATTCTTGCCTAGAAAATGCCATGGACGAAGGGGCCTGGGAGGCTGCAGTCCTGGGGGTCACAAAGGGTCGGACACGACTTAGCCACTAAACAACAACAATAGGTTACAGCTGTGAGCCATCAACAACCAATGCTTCCAACAGCTACAGAGGTTGAGGGATGGGGAGAGAACATATCCAACTCTTTGTGACCCCATGGACTGTAGCCTGCCAGGCTCCTCTGTCCATGAGATTTTCCAGGCAAGAATACTGGAGTGGGTTGCCATTTCCTACTCCATGGGGTCTTCCCAACACAGAGATCAAACTGGTGTCTCCTGCATTGCAGGCAGATTCTTTACCATCTGAGCCAATAGGGAAGCTCCTGTACCACAATATCTACTAGTTACTGACCTCAGAGAAAGCCTCAGAACCGATTGCTATAGATCCTTCCACTTTAACCTATCTTCTAGCACATTCTTTCATGGCTAGAATCGACATTTGAGAAGAGAGGTGCAGGATGCCTGGATTTGGGTGTGAGCAACTGGAGAATACAAAAAAAATTCCCCAGCTTGAGCAAATGGATGGGTGCTGGTGCAGTTTATTGAGATGGATGAGGAAAAGGCTCGGGGCAGGCAGAAATCAAAATTTTAATTTTAGACAAGTAAAGTTCAGAATGTTTGTGAAATATTCAAAAGGAGATGTAAATTAGGTAATTGAATTTATGAGTATGACCTTAGAGAAGTCTGGGATATTGTTCTAACTTGGGATTTAGGATGTATATTGTGTTAAAAGCTACGAGCATGAAGGAGATCACTTCAGGAGAGAGTGTGTAAAGAGAAGAGAAAATCTAGAGCTGAGCCTTCAGGAAACCTTCAATGTTTAATGCCTGGAAGAATGAGGAGACAGAGATGGAGTAACCTGAGAGGTAGGAAGAATACTGTGAGAGCATTAGGTCACAAACGACTTGGGAAAAGAATGCTTCAAAAGCAAAAATGATATATAAGAATAGATATAAGGGCTTCCCTGGTGGTTCAGACGGTAAAGAATCTGCCTGCAATCCAGGAGACCTGGGTTTGATTCCTGGGTCCGGAAGATCCCCTGGAGAAGGAAATGGCAACCCACTCCAGTATTCTTGCCTAGAAAATCCCATGGACACAGGAGCCTGGGCCAGCTACAGTCCATGGGATCACAAAGAGTCAGACATGACTAAGCTACACACACACACAGACACACACACACATACACACACACACACATATAACTGATTCACCTTGCTGTACACCTGAAACCAATAGATTGTTATGACTCAATTATAATTCAATTTAAAAAAAGAATTAAAGAAAAGAAATAAAGTTTGAAAGCTAACTCCTCCATGAAGGATGATTAGAGAGACA
Source organism: Neotragus moschatus (assembly GCA_006410615.1). Taxonomy (NCBI): domain Eukaryota; kingdom Metazoa; phylum Chordata; class Mammalia; order Artiodactyla; family Bovidae; genus Neotragus; species Neotragus moschatus. The sequence goes on along the minus strand of SJYA01003883.1, from coordinate 521,400 downwards.
GAAAAAAAACAAGGAAGTGGTCAGTTGTGTTAAATATTGCTGAGAAGGGAGGCAAATTGAGGATAGAAAAATTTCCATTCCATTTAACAACATGCGAAGCCAGTGGTGATCTTTGTGAGAGCTGTTTTAGGAGAGTTATGGGGACAGAAGGCCAGATTGGAGTGGGTTGAGGAATGGGTGGAATGTGAGGAAATAGAGGCAGTGAATATATAAAACTCAAGAAATTGGCTGTGATAAGGAGGAGGGAAGAGATACAGGGCAGTGAGCTGAAAGAAAGTGTATGTGAGTCTGAGAAACTGTGTTTGCTTGCTTGCCCGTTTTTGATTATTTAATGGCAGTATAACATATACACAGAAAAGCACAAATCAGATGTGCTTGATGAATCTCCACAAACTGAACACACCCATGTAACCAGCATCCAGATTTTAAAAAGTATACCTAAAGACTACATAGCGTATGATTCCAACTGTTCAGCGTTCTGGAAACGCAAACTATGTGCTAAGTCGCTTCAGTCGTGTCTGACTCTTTGCGACCCCATGGACTGTAGCCCACCAGGCTCCTCTGTCCATGGGATTCTCCAGGCAAGAATACTGGAGTGGGTGCCATTTCCTTCTCCAGGGGATCTTCCTGACCCAGAGGTTGAATCGCTGTCTCTTATGTCTCCTGCATTGGCAGACGGGTTCTTTACCACTAGTGCCAACAGAAGATCAGTGGTTGCCAAAGGTTAGTGAGGAGGAAGGGATGAATAGGTGAAGCAAAGAGGATTTTTAAAAAGCAGTGAAACTAGTCTGTATGATACTATCATGATAGATATACATCATTATGTCTTTGTTGCTGTTGTTTAATCGCTAGGTCATGTTCAACATGGACTGTATGTAGCCACCAGACTCTGATGTTCATAGGATTTCCCAGGCAAGAATACTAGAGTGGGTTGTCATTTCTTCCTCCAGGGGATCTTCCCAAATTCTATGTTTAATTTTTTGAGAACCCTCCAAACTGTTTTGTTCAGTGGCTGAATCATTTTTCATTCGCAGTAGCAGTGTATCCAAAATTCTTCACATCCTCTCCAATATTCATTATTTTCTTTCTTTTTTTTCTTTGTAATAGCCATCCAAGTGAGTAATAAGTGATATCTCATTGTGGTTTTGATTTGCATTTCCCTGATGACTAACGATGTTGAGCCTCTTTTCGTATGCTTCTTGGCCATTTGTATATCTTCTCTGGATAAATGTCCTTTGCCCATTTAAAAAATTGACTTGTTTGTCTTTTCGTGTTAAGAGTTCTTTATATATTCTGGACATTAGACCCTTATTAAATATATGATCTACAAATATTTTCTCCCATTTTGCAGGCTGTCTTTTCACTTTCTTGGTAATGTCCTTTGATCCAATGAAGATGAACACATTTTTTTTCTTTAATTCTATTAGTGTAGTGTTTTACATTGATTGATTTTCCTATGTTGAACCACCCTGGAATTCCTAGGATAAATCCCACTTGGTCAAGGTATATAATCCTTTTGATATACTATTCGATTCAGTGGGTTAGTAGTTTTTTGAGGATTTTTTGCATCTATATTCATAAGTGGTATTGGTCTATAATAAATGTTCTATTTTAAAAAGAAAAAAAAATGTACTAATACACTTTACTCAAGAAACAAAATAGGGAAAAGGTAAAAATCACACTGCAGCAGTTATAGCCTTAAACAGTACTTCATTATATTGAAAAATATAATTGTTCATACATCTTGTAGGGAAATTTCCCTCAAGAAGGATCCTGCTTAATCTCTCTAATATAATTAAAAACAACTAAATCTTAAGCTCATCAAATCATCTTAGGGAAGAAGAAACACTGCCACAGGAGTTAAATGGTTTCCAGGTGTAGAAATGCTGGATCACATGGCAGCAATTTCCAGGTGGTGACGTCTATGGCGAGCAGGAATCGTCATTTTTATTTTGTAATGATTCACCTAAAGCACTCTATCCTTTACTACCAATCTCCAAGGCTTGTTTGCTTACCTAAAAAAGCCATACTGCCAAATTTTCCCTTGCTTCTAACTAAAAATATGTATGTGTTCTGCAACTGAAGCCAACTTCTCTCCCATGTTCTCTTTGGTAAGACTGGAAACAACCAGTCAGTCCTACCTCCCACATATTTAAAGAACAATGAACCATGTGACCACATTCCTTAACATTTTAAAACAATAGTTTCTTTGCTAGTATCGTTTCCCCAGCCTTTTGGGCTACTGTGCTCTGGACTGGTACCATTTCTCTACATCTCTCAAGGCTATGAAATCCGAAGTATCTGCCGTCCTGGCCATGAACCCACTCCCATATTCTCGCCTGGAGAATCCCATAGACTAAGGAACCTGGCGGGCTATAGTCCACAGGGTCACAAAGAGTCAGACACGACTGAGCACAGCACGTCCTAACAGAGGGGAACTCACAGGATAAAGCATCAGTTGATTGTGATGGTGGATGTGATATTTTAAAGCTTGAAAAGTGATGTGGAAATAACAAACCTACTTGAAATGTTCGGGTTGAAATGTTCAAATTAAGAAGAATGTTGAGAGACAGGAGAGTAAAAATGTGAACAGTAATGCTCTAATTCACAAGCATGAGTCAATCATACTTGATAACTGGGTGGAGCCAGAAGTGGGTGGAAATAGGATGGTGAAAACTAGGGAGAAAAACCACCAATAAGTGAGAGGCAATTCAAAGTTCAGATGACCTATGAGTGAATCAGTTTGGATTTCTGCAAAGTAATTTGCACAATGACCTGCCATGTATCAGGCTTGATATGACTTGCTGCTGCCAGTATCCTTGTGACGTGGTGCTGAAGGGCCCAACATTTCGATATTTTTCAGTGGTTAATTTCAAGCTCTGTTATTCCAGCTCTTTGACAGCAGCACCCAGGTTCTTTTGTATTTTATTTTTTGGAATTTTTCCTGGCTTCGGTGGTTCTTTATCCTTCTGGTGTTTACTGCCAGTGGCTGGTGCAAACCACTGCCTCCTCTTGCTCATCCTGCTCTCCAGCCACAGTGCCTCCACACTGGCCGCTGTGGCTCCCCAATGGCAGTGGCCGCCACCACTGTTGCCACCATCTGAAGACAGCTGAGAGCTCCCTCTCATTTCCCCCTTCTTAGGCTCTCAGGGACTATGGCAGCAGTGACAGCCATGTACATATCTTTTGGTGAATGTGTTCATATTTGCACTTACGTTGGGTATATGCTTAGAAATGGAACCCCTGGGTCATAGAATAGGATATGTTTTAGCTTTAGAAGATACTGCCGAAGAGGTTACTAAATATTTGTACCAATTTGTACTCCCACCGGTGATGAATGACAATTCAAGTTGCTCCTCTTCCTCACTAACAGTTGGTATTGTCCTTTTTTTAGCCATTCTGGTGGATGTATAGTGGCATTCTGGTGGATGTATAGCGGTATTCTGGTGGATGTATAGTGGTATCTTATCATGGGCTGTTATTGTTTGTGTCTTTCTTTTAATTAGTTGGAAATAATTTTAGATTAATGAAAAAGTTACAAAAATATTACAGAAAATTCTGTATACCTTTCACCTAGCTTCTCTAGATATTAATATATTATATACCCATATCGCAACTAGAGAAACCAGGAAATTAACATTGATACATTATTATTAACTAATGTATAGCTTATTCAAATTTTGCTGGTTGTCCCACTAGCAAACCTGATTACTTGGTTTTTCTGCTCTGAGATCTAACTGTATCTAATTATCATGTCTCCTTAGTCTCATGTCCACTCCATGACAATTCCTCAGTCTTCACCTTTCATGATTGTGGTAGGGTCAATCAACCAGGGAATCCCTAGGTTGAATCATGGACCCCAAAGATGTCCATGTTCTAATCTCTGCAACCTGTAGGTGTTAGCCTACATGTCAAAAGGTAGTTTTCAGGTGTGACTAAGTTAAGGTCTTGGGATGAGGTGATCACCTTGCATTATCCAGGTGTGACCAATGTAATCGTGGAAGCAAAATGATGGAGCAATGGAAAAAGGGAGTTACAAACCAAGGAATGAAGGCAGTCTCTAGAGACTGACAAGACCAGGAAACAATTCTTTCCTCAGAGCCTCCAGGAGGAACACAGCTACTGATACCTTGACTTTAGACTTCTGACCTCCAGAATTGTAAGAGAATCAATTTGCCTTCATCCGCTGAGGTAATTTGTTATAGCAGCAACAGGAAAATATGACAATTAACTTCAGCCTTTTGAAGAGTACTAGTCTTCTAGAATGTTCCCAGTTTGAGCTTGTGTGATGTTCTCTCATGATTAGATTGTGGCTATGCTCTTTTCTTGCACATGCCACAGAGGTGATGTTGTGTCCTTCTCAGTGCATCACGTCCCATCATGTCAGGGGGTACATGATATCAACGTGCTCTATTATTGGTCTTGGTAAACTTGATTATTTGGTTAACTTGGTGTCTGTTAGATTTCTCTACTATAAAGTGATTTTCCCTTTTGCAACTGAAAAATATTTGAAAGGAGCTACTTTGAGATGAATGTTCAAACTACCGCACAATTGTACTCATCTCATGTGCTAGTAAAGTAATGCTCAAAATTCTCCAAGCCACGCTTCAACAGAATGTGAACTGTGAACTTCTAGATGTTCTAGCTGAATTTAGAAAAGGCAGAGGAACCAGAGATCGAATTTCCAACATCTGTTGGATCATCAAAAAAGCAAGAGAGTTCCAGAAAAACATCTATTTCTGCTTCATTGACTATGCCAGGCCTTTGACTGTGTGGATCACAATAAACTGTGGAAAATTCTGAAACAGACGGGAATATCAGACCACCTGACCTGCCTTTTGAGAAATCTGTATGAAGGTCAAGAAGGAATAGTTAGAACTGGACATGGAAAAACAGACTGGTTCCAAATAGGAAAAGGAGTACATCAAGGCTGTATNAAAAGACCCTGATTCTGGGAAAGACTGAGGGCAAGAGAAGGGGATGACAGAGGATGAGATGGCTGGATGGCATCACCGACTCAATGGACATGGGTTTGGGTGAACTCCAGGAGTTGGTGATGGACAGGGAGGCCTGGTGTGCTGCGATTCATGGAGTCGCAAAGAGTCACACATGACTGAGTGACTGAACTGAAGAACTGAACTTTGAGACTGAGACTACCGTGTTTTTCCTCAAGCTTTTGGCCATCAATGTTTCCTGCTTGAAATAAATATTACTGTGGTGTTTGCCTCTTGATGATTATCTATCTCCATTATTCTTTCTACATTTATTAATCGGAATTCTTCTGTAAGAAAGATCTATCCCTCCCCTACTTTGTTTATTCACCTATTTACTTACATGAGTATGGATCTAAGTATACTTGTTCTATTCTTTGAGTGAGAATTCATTGCTAGCGTCATTTACTTTGTTGTTCACATTTCCCCAGACTTAGCTTCTGAGAGTTGCCTGCTCTATAAAGATATTCTCCTAAATTTTCTTCTGAAAGCTTTATTGTTTTACCTTTCACATTTATATCTGCAATTCATGCAGAATTCATCTCTGTGTATAACATGAAAAGAAGTTGGTATACAATTTCTCCTGTATGGATAATCAAGTGATCCAGTGCCATCTATTGAAGAGACTGTTCTTTGCCCCCACTGAACTGCAGTGTCGTCTTTGACATAAATCTAGTGACTAAAGATATGGATTTGTTGTTATGTTCTCTATTCTGTTCCATTGGTCTATTTGTCTGTCCTTGTATCTATACCACATTGTCTTAATTATAGCTAGATATAGCTTGGTTTCTGGTATTATGTTCTGTTTCATTCTTCTTCAAGATTGCCTTGTTTATTCTTGGCCCTTTGTATTTCCATATGCATTTTATAATTGGTTTGTCATTTTCTACCACTGGATAAACCTGGGGTTTGATTGGGCTTCCCAGGTGGCACTACTGGTAAAGAACCACCTGACAGTGCAAGAGACATAAGAGATTTGGGTTCTGTCCTTGGGTCAGGAAGCTCCCCTGGGAGAAGGCATGGCAACCCGCTCTAGTATTCTTGCCTGGAGAATCCCACAGCCAAGGAGCTTGGCAGGCTACAACCCATGAGGCCGCGAAGAGTCAGACACAGCTGAGCGACTTAGCACGCACAGGTCTTGTATCAACAGATCAAATCAGCAAAAATTGACAACTTTACAGAATTGAGATTTACAAGTCATTTACAATCTACTTATTTATTTGAATCTTTTTTACTTCCTCTCAAATGTGTTTCAGAGCTTTCTGCCTGGAGGTTGTGCACAATTTTCCTAGTTTCACTCCTAGGTAGTAAATATTTTTCAACACTATTGTAAATGGTGTAAGATTTTGGTTTTGGTTTTGTAGCTTACTTTTAACTTTTAATAAACCCATTTGAGAATCCAAATTTTTAAAATAAATGTCTTTCCATAATGGGAAATAGAAGAAAATTGACAAAGGAGAGAATTTCACAATTATTAGATGAATCAGAATGTGAATGAATCTAATTAGAAAGATAACAGAACTCCAGACTCAGATGGTGACAGTGAACTTGATTGGATAAGTGAAATCTCAGATTATGAGTCTTCAGATGAAGATATATATCCTCGATGAATTTTCTCAAACTCAAGAATTGATGAGTCTATATTTCTAAAGACAAAAAAGAGTGGTAAAAAGTCCAAAAACAAAACAAAAGACATACAAAAAAAAGGAATGACAGTCATTTGACAGGAAATATTTTATTATGCAATGTTTTGTGACATGGACCTGAACCATCCCTTTTTGTAAAGAAGCCATGTAATGACATTCTATACTCTTTATGATGTTTCTGTGCCAAAATTTCCATGATACAAAACTATTTATTAAAATCCTTCCTAAATGTTTTTTTATAAAGTTTTTTGTTTCTTTACAATTATTTTTCCCTGTAAGGTGTATCTCACTGGAGATATACAGTCGAATTACTGTTTTTAAATTTTTTGAATAATTCTATCACTAGATAGAAATGTATATCAATTTGTCTTATGTTATTTTTTATTTTAAAAGATTGCTTTTTTAGAAATAAACTTTGTATTTTTGACTAAATTTAGATTCCCTAAAAGGTTGCACAGATAGTACAGAGAGTTCTTGTGTACCACTCATACAATTTGTCTCTATTGTTTGCCTCTTACATTTCCATGGTGTTTTTGTCAAAATCAAGAAACTGTCATTGGTACTTTACTGTTAACTGAACACCAGACTTTATCTGGATTTTACCAGCTTTTCCATTCAGGTCCTCCTCTTTCTCTTCCAAGATCCAATCCAGAGTAATGGTATAGCTTGAAAATGTTTTATTTTCAAGTTGTTTGTGCTGGTTATATAGAAATACAATTAATTTTTATTGACCTCATTAACAATGACCTTATGAAATTTACTGTATTAATTCTTGTAGTTTGACTGTAGATCATTTTTAATTTTCTGGGTAACCAGGTATGTCATCTGAAAATAGTAATGATTTTAAATTTTAATCAACTTTATCGCACTATAATTTACGTATAATAAAATATACCCATTTTGAGTGACCAATTAATGAGTTTTGTCAACTGTATACACCTTGTGATCCTTCTCGATTAATCTCCACAGCCCATTCTTGTTCTCAGCAGCCACTACGGATTAGATTTGTGTTTTCTGGAGTTCCTTATACATGGAATCATACAATATGTACTGTGTTGAACCTGGCTTTTTTTCATTTTGCACCTGGCTTTTTTTCATTTGGCATAATAATTTTTATATTCTTGCATGTTGTAGTGTATCAGTAGTTGGTTTCTTTTTTAAAAACATCTCAAAAACTTTCTTGAGGTGTAACTGAAGTACATTAAATGGCTTACATTTAAAGTATACAATCCACTCAGTTTTGACATAGACACACATCTGTGAAAACCGCACCACAGTTAAGATAACAGACGTTTCCATCATCCCCCTAAAGTTTCTGTGTATCCCTTTGTAATCTATGCCACCCTCACCTTCACACCCAAACTTCTAGTGATCTGATTTCTGTCACTGCTTATTAGCTTGCATTTTCTATAATTTTATCTTAATGGACTTATGCAATATGTACTTTTTTTGACCTAACTTCTTTCAGTCAGCACAATGATTTTGAGGTTCATCCACGTTGATGAATATACCAATAATTTGTTCTTTTCTGTTGTTGTTTTTTGCATGGGGTCGCAAAGAGTCAGACACGACTGAGAGACTGAACTGTGTTCTTTTTAATTGATGAATAATATTATATTATATATATTTACCACAATTTGTTTTTATATTCACCAAATGAGGAACATTGGAGTAGTTTCCAGTTATTTGGAACTATTTCCAGTAGTTTGGAGTTATTATAAATAAATCTTCAAGTAATACTTGTATACAAGTCTTTGGATGTAGTATGGACAGAGGCTTACATTTCTCTTGGGTAAAAAATACCTAGAAGTAGAACAGCTTGGTCATGTACTAGGTGTAAGTTTACCTTTTAAAGAAATTTCCAATCTGTTTTCCAAGTTGGTTGCACTATTTTACATTTCTGCTCGCACTGTGTTAGAGCTGCAGCTTCTCCCCATCCTCATGAACACTCGCTATTGTCAATACTTTAAGTTTTAGCCATTCTGCTCCATGAGTAGTGGCTTGAATTTGCAATTCCTTGATGACTACAGATACTAAATATCTTTTAATGTGCTTATTTTCCATTCACATATCTTTTCTGTGAAGTGTCTGTCCAACTCCTCTGCTCATTTTTAAAAATTAGGTTGCCTTCTTAGTGTTGATTTGTGCTTTGTTTTTCTTTTTTTTTAATAAATTTTGGGTGCGATTCCTTTTTCTGCTGTATGTATTGTGAATATTTTCTCCCAATCTGTGACTTGCTTTTTCATTTTTTTCATGCTGTCTTTTGAAGAGCAAAACTTAAATTTTTTATTAATTTTTATCTTTTTCCATCTCAGGTGTACATGAGTTCCCAATCTTGAAAACTTAAATTGTTATTATTTATTTATTTATTTTATTTGGCTGCACCAAGTCTTAGTTGTGACACTCAAGATCTTCAGTCTTTTGTTGCAGCATGTGAGATCTAGTTCCCTGACTGGGGATCAAACCCAAGCTCCTTGCATTGGGAGTACAGGCTCTTAACCACCGGATAGCCAGAGATGTCCCTAAAATTTTGGTTAAGTCCAATTTATTAAATTTCTTTGTGTGGTTTGTGTCTTGGTATTCTAAGATTTTGCTTACCCCCCAAATCATAAAGATTTTCTACTGTTATTTTTCTTCTTCTAAAGTTTTCTATTTTATATTTTATGTTTAGATATATGATCCATTCGGAGTATGATATGGTAACCCACTCCAGTGTTCTTGCCTGGAAAATCCTATGGACAAAGGGGCCTGGCAGGCTACAGTCCATGGGGTCGCAAAGAGTCAGACACTACTGAGTGAGCGCATAGGATCCATTTCAGCTTAATTTGCATCACGATATCCAGTTTTTCCAGTACTATTTATTAAAGAGTATATTTTCCCTCTTGAATTACTTTGGTACATTAGTAAATATATGTGTATAAATATATATATATATAATTTTATACATTGAATGTATATATATGTATATATGCTATTCTGTTCCACTGATCTACCCTTATATCAATACCACACTGTCTAGATTGGTACAGTTTCACAGTAACACTTAAGATCAGGTAGTATAAATACTTCAACTTTGTTTTTTTCCCAAAATAATTTTTGATATTCTAGGTGCTTGGAATTTTCACAAAAAAAATCTGAGAATTATCTTGTCAGTTTCTATCAAAAAATCTACTGGACTATTGATTGGGATTGCATTGAACTTATAGATCAATTGGCAGAGAATGGAATGTCTTATAAGAATGCAATTGATTTTTATATATTGATCTTATGCCCTGCAACCTTCCCAAGCTCACTTATTGTGCAGAGGAAGTAGCTTTTTTGCAGAGGAAATGGAATGAGTGACTATAAACCACTCTGTGAAGACATTTAGCTTTGATAAGGAGTAGGAGAGAGATAGAGGGCTGTTAGCTGAAGGACTGTGTTGAGTGTGGGGCATTTTTTTGTTTGTTTGGCTAGATGGTTTCTTTTCCGTTTTGTTTTCTTTTATTAATTGGAGGTTTAAAACATGTTAAAAAGCTGAAGGACCCAATAGAGATGGAACACTTTAATTTAGAGAAAAAAATGATCAAATCATCCATAATTTAAGGAGGAGATAGAGTTTTGCTGTTTCAAACAGCATACCCAAACCACACACAGATTTCTCTACCTTCCACTGTTTCAACAGAGTTACACCACAATTATTGTTTAAATTGATACTCATCATTTTTTTTTCTTTTTTTGCCATACCAGCCAGGGATCAAACCCACCCCCTTGGCAAAGAAAGCACAGAGTCCTAGCCACTAGACCACCAGGGAATTTCCTGACACTTATTATTTACATTATTATGACTGTTAATATCTTTCATTGTTGGGCGAAGTAGTATACTATGATTATATTTCCTTTTTATCCCTAGAGTGAATTTTTCCTTTAAAAAATTGTGGGCTTACTATTTATGTTATTATCAATAGTCTTTTAATTATACTCTCCCTAGAATTTTGTTTTTTACTATGATCAAAGATATCTGGGATTCTGTCTGTTCCATTTGTTAAACAGAGACACCTGTGCCTCCATCTTCTTGCTCCAATTTAAACTCACTGCCTTCTAGGCCTGCTACACTCTTCTCATCTTAGTGCTTCCTTACATTCCCCTTCTATGATGAATCTCCTGTTTCCTGAGTCCCAGATGTTCCTGTTTCCTGGAGCACTTCTAATCAATTCCTGAGAAAGGGTGCATAGGAATGCTCTAAGACCTTACATGTCTGAAAATTTATTTATCTTACCCTGAAAATGAAAGTTGCTCAGTGGTGTCCAACTCTTTGTGACTCCCTGGACTATACAGTCCATGCAATTCTCCAGGCCAAAATACTGGAATGAGTAGCTGTTCCCTTCTCCAAGGGATCTTCCCAACCCAGGGATAGAACCCTGGTCTCCCACATTGCAGGTAGATTCTTTACCAGCTGAGGCACCAGGGAAGCCCAAGACTTTCCTCAGATGCCTGATGATCCTCTGCTGTCCCTTTATATTTTAAATGCAAACTCTTCTAAGGCTTACTAACAGGTAGGTTTCACTATAGATGATTGAACAGGCCCAGACATTTCACTGGAGGAACAAAAATAGTCAATCTCAGTAATCTTCATTTTGTATGATTCCTATATGAGCAAATTTCAGCTTCTACCAGTCCCCAATAGCACACTTTAAATTTCAGTTACCACAGTATATTAACTGTAAGTAATTGCAATAAAGTACAGACTGCTGCTAGCTCTTCAGCCTACAAATCACTATGTAAATAATAGATGTACCTCAAGATCATGTCACTTCTTTCAAAGCCCATTGGTGATTGGTCCCTGTAAATCTGTTATTCAGTTCAAGCACAGATGACAAAGCAGGCGCTGTAGCTGTGTTGATGCCTTGTCTCCCAGATAAATGCACATGGCATTTTACAAAAATGGATAATCAAAAGAGGGAATTGGCTAACAAAGGTGAAAGTACAGCCAAAAACTGAAAATGCTGGAAATGAAATTGAGTGTGATTTGAAAAGGACTGCAGCAAAGACAGGACAAGACCTAGGCCTGCATTAAG
>SJYA01003883.1:468206-478917 GCA_006410615.1 Neotragus moschatus | reverse complement strand
ATTGCTCTAACCCACTGAGACACACAAACCAACGCTTGCTTTTCCTTGCAAAACTAATTTTTTTTTCCTTTCCTATCTGGTGAATGGCAACCAGAGGAATAGGAAATGAGGTCCAAAAAAGACAGAGGTGAAGAAGAAAGAAATTTAGTGACAGGAGAAGAGAATGGGAGTAGCCAGCTGAACCCTCCAGGCCTGGTGTTCCTGAGCCCTGTGCTTTGCTCTGGTGGAGTCAGCATGGAAAAGAGGTGCAGATGGTGTCAGCAGGAAACAATCGCTTCCTGCTGGCGTGGTCCTGGACAGTTAGCCAATCTGGGCCTCAATTTCCTCATCTGTAAATGGGGATTATAGCAGCCTTACATGCCTCACAGTGTTATTGTGAAAATCAAATAAAAGCCAACCGTGGTGCTAGTAGTAAAGAGCCTGCCTGCCAATGCAGGAGATGTAAGAGATGCAGGTCTGATCCCTGGGTCACAAGGATCCCCTGGAGGAGGGCATGGCAACCCACTCCAGTATTCCTGCATGGAGAAGCCCAGGGACAGAGGAGCCTGGTGGGCTACAGTCCACAGGGCCGCAGAGTCAGACATGGCTGAAAGGACTTAGCACACATGCAGACAAAGATTCTCTGAAGGCAAACCAGGAAAGGGCTCCATACCCTCAAAGTCCTCAGCCGCCTGCCTCCATGACAAGCATTCCCACTATTAATCACACGTTTGGAGAAGGACATGGATAGTTTAGCTCCTGACAAGAATGCAAACTGTTGGGAATTCCCTAGGGGTCCAATGGTTAGGATCTTTCACTGCAGGAGGCACAGTTTCCATCCCTGGTCGCAGAAATAAGTTCCCACACTGCAGCATCATGGGGCAAAAAAAAAGAAAGAAAGAAAGAAAGAAAGAAACACACAAAAAAAGAAGAAGGCAAACTGTTGGGAGGGAAACTCATTGGCCCACTAGCAATACTAGAGTGGGTTGCCATTCCTTTCTCCAGGGGATCTTCCTGACCCAGGGATCAAACCCAGGTCTCCTGCATTGCAGGCAGATTGTTTACCATCTGAGCCACCAGGGAAGTCCCACTAGCACGCAGTAGCACATTAACAGGGGCTTTCCAGGCACTTCCCTGATAGCTCAGTTGGTAAAGTATCCACTTGCAATGCAGGAGACCCCAGTAGGATTCCTGGGTCGGGAAGATCTGCTGGAGAGGGGATAGGCTACCCACTCCAGTATTCTTGGGCTTCCCTTGTGGCTCAGCTGGTAAAGAATCCGCCTGTAATGCAGGAGACCTGGGTTTGATCCCTGGGTTGGGAAGATCCCCTTGAGATGGGAAAGGCTACCCATTCCAGTATCCTGGCCTGGAGAATTCCATGGACTATATATATAGTCCACAGGATTGCAAAGAGTCAGACACAACTGAGCGACTTTCACTTCCACTTTCCCAGGTGGTGCTAGTGATAAAGAATCTGCCTGCCAATGCAGGAGACATAAGAAACCAGGAGGTTCCATCCCTGGGTGGGGAAGATCCCCTGGAGGGGGGGAGACACGGCAAACAACTCTAGTATTCTTGCCTGGAGAATCCTATGAACAGAGGAGCCTGGCAGGCTACAGCCTATAAGGTTGCAAAGAGCTGGACGCGACTGAAGTGATTTAGCACATATGCGTGCAGCACATTAACAAGAATTCATTTATCAGATTAGTGCAGACCCCCAGGGCTTTGAGGAGAGGTGGATTTAAACACCCTTTCTTCCCTAGAGTCTTTCAAGAGACATTTATCTTTGGGTGATGTTTTCCTTCCAAAAAGCTCCAGATGCATCCTTCTGTGAGTCTGCAGCCCCACGAGAAGCAGTGGATATATGTTCAATCCTCCTTTGGGTTTTTTCCAGGGGAACCATAGGCATAGAGAAGTTAAGTCAAGTATCCATGATCACACAGTGGCCCAGCCAGGATGGAGAGCCTACCAGTTCAGAAACACCCAGGCCTCTGCTCACTAGCCTGGGAACATGGCCTGTCATTCATCCAGTTTCTCCTTCCCAAATTTCACCCCACTCCCAGCCCAACCCATGGAGACAGGAGTAAGGGCCGGGAGGGCATGTCCTGGCAGCAGTGTCCCAAGCACAAGCCTGGACTCCCTTGTGGGGAAGAGCTATACTGATGGAAGCAGCAGCAGCAGCAGCAAGCACTTGGCATCTGACAGGCTCCGTCAGCATCAATTTAAATTGGTGTTTTGCTTCCTAACTCCAGGAGGGCAAACATGCCTAAGATGCCAGCAGGAGGGAGAGAAGGAAGGCACACAAGGAAGCGATGGGCGATTCCCCAGAGTCTGTCAATTCAGCTCCTACTCTGAGGCCTTCCTGAGCCACTGGTCCTCTCTCCAGAGGGCTCCCTGTGCAGGAGGGAGGTGGACAAGAGGGCCAGTAGTGCAGAAGCTTTAAAGGAGAGAGAAAGAAAGATGGGGTGGGGGAGGGGAAGAAGCTCCAGAGTGGGGCCAGAGCAATGACAGGGTGCTGGTGGCGAGATAAACTCCTCGCCCTCAGTGGCCTCTTGTTAGACCCTGGCTCCCAACTCCCCCGGAGTAAAATTCGTTCTCACCCTGCTTTGTCTGTGCTTGGCTTCAGGTCTGTCCCAGGGCACTTGTTAAATACAGAGTCTGGGGGGTCCTGGCTAGCCCAGGAAACAGCCTTTTCACTGCAATAGGGTTGAGGCCCACAGCTGGGGAAAAGCCGCCCCTACCCCATGGCACACCAAGAAAAGGCCCCTGGTCATTGTCTCATTCCCCTTCCAGCTCTGCCCTCCAAGAGGTGACAGGCAATCTGATAGATTTGTTCAGGTGTGCGCATTAATAGGCACTAATGACTTAATGCGCTGTCCACTCTAGATAACATGTGCAATTTACCAGGACCTTCTGGAGACTGGGCCACAACCCAAAGAAGAATTTCTGGCACATGCAGCTGGGGGGTGTGAGGAAGGGGAAGGCTTGGGTCATACCAAGGGGAAGGCTGCCACTGCTCTCTAAGGGCGTGGCTGGTTCTGCAGGAGAAATTGAGCTTCACAAGAAGATAGGCTCCCCCTAGACTTCGCTTCACCCCAACACTCCAAACTGTTTCAGTCATTCTTTTCTGTTCACCACAGTCTTCGATAGAGATAATGGGTCAGAAGTGAGCACGTTCTGGGATGATGCATTCACTCAGAGCTTCTCGAATAGGGGTCTCTATAGTTCTTGTGTCAGACTTTATTTTTTGGGCTCCAAAATCACTGCAGATGGTGACTGCAGCCATGAAATCAAAAGACGCTTACTCCTTGGAAGAAAAGTTATGACCAACTTAGATAGCATATTGACAAGCAGAGACACTACTATGCCAGCAAAGATCTGTCTAGTCAAGGCTATGGTCTTTCCAGTAGTCATTTATGGATGTGAGGGTTGGACTGTGAAGAAGGCTGAGTGCTGAAGAATCGATGCTTTTGAACTGTGGTGTTGGAAGAAGACTCTTGAGTCCCTTGGACTGCCAAGAGATCCAACCAGTCCATTCTGAAGGAGATCGGCCCTGGGATTTCTTTGGAGGAAATGATGCTGAAGCTGAAACTCCAGTACTTTGGCCACCTCACGCAAAGAGTTGACTCATTGTAAAAGACTCTGATGCTGGAAGGGATTGGGGGCAGGAGGAGAAGGGGACAATAGAGGATGAGATGGCTTGATGGCATCACTGACTCAATGGATGTGAATCTGAGTGAACTCCGGGAGTTGGTGATGGACAGGGAGGCCTGCGTGCTGCAATTCATGGGGTCACAAAGAGTCGGATACGACTGAGTGACTGAACTGAACTGATAGCTCTTGTGGGGTACATAGAGCCACAGGATTAACACCGTGCACCTTTATGGAGCTTCAGGGCATGTCAGGATATTGGAGTTATGCAATACTGACATGGTAAGTCAAACACCAGTGTGCTATGGGGGTAGAATCTGAACATTCACATTTCTGAAATAAAAGGTAAGACTTTGAAATAGAAATATGACACTTGGGACCATTTTGGCCTTTACCTTCAGATCCTCATGTATTCTGTTCTTAGGGATTCCACTCGTGCGTGCGTGCGCGCATGCGTGGGTGTGTGTGTGTGTGTGTCTGTAAAGGTTGAGAATCACTGCCAATTACAGTCTGTGTTTACCTAAGATAGATTGGTTTATCGGACTGTCTAGGACTAGGATGGAGACATTTTGATGGAGGACAGAGATTGCATGTGGAAACACCCAGAGCCTGAGGGACTCTCTAGGGAAGGGCACACAAAGGATCCAGAAAGAAAGGGGCTTACTGAGGGGAGGAGTTGGGGAGGTCGCATACTGAAAGGAGATCTTGTTAAACCAATCTTCATTGGGTGAGTGAGATGAGCAGAAGCAGGGAAGGCTAAGGAGCCAGCAACACCAAAGAGGCCAGGGCTTTATGAATATAAATAGTGTTCCTCTGACTGCAGGCCTCAGAAAAGAGCCAAGACCCCATTTCGGTCACAGGGCATCACTGTAGGAAGAACCTTAGTTCTGACCCTGGGAGTTCCCCTCCTGTGACTGGGTGCTTCCCCGCTTCCCCAGAAAGTTGTGTGGGAAAGGGGTACGAATCGAGCCTGGGAAGCTGGGAGCTAGCTGGGACCTGCAGAATGAGCAGGTGGCAGGGCCTGTTGGGCGGCTGTGTTAGAGGGGAGAGGGTACCAGCCAGCAAGGCTTGGGAAAGGACCAACGGGCAGTTTGCAGCTCATTAGCCTGGGAGTTGGTCCCTTAATATCTCCCAGCCCACACTGGGTGGGTAAGCTCAACCAGCACACAAAAGGCCACTAAAAACCCTCTTAGGGAATTTCCTGGTGGCCCAGCAGTTAGGGGGCTTCCCAGGTGGCTCGGTAATAAAGAATCCACCTGTCAAGCAGGAGACATGGGTTCAATTCCTGGATTGGGAAGATCTCCTGGAGAAGGGCATGACAACCCATTCCAGTATCCTTGTCTGGAAAATCCCAAGGACAGAGGAGCCTGGCAGGCTACAGTCCATGGGGTCACAAAAGAGTTAGACACGATCCAGTGACTACCTAACAACAACCAGCATTTAGGACTCACGCTTTTACTACTGAGGGCATGAAAGTGAACGTGTTAGTTGCTCAGTCATGTCCAACTCTTTGCGACCCTATGGACTGTAGTCCGCCAGTCTCCTCTGTCTATAAGATTTCCCGGGGAAGAATACTGGTTGTTGGTGGTGGTGGTGGTGTTGTTTCGTTGCTAAATCATATCTGACCTTTGTAACCCCATGGACTGTAGCCCACCAGGTTCCTCTGTCCATAGAATTTCACAGGCAAGATATTGGAGTGGGTTGCCATTTCCTTCTCCAGGGGATCTTTCCAACCCAGGGATTGAACCCTGGTCTTCTACATTGCAGGCAGATTCTTTACCGTCTGAAGCCACCAGGGAAGGCATGAGATGCAGCCCCAAACAAACAAAAATCAAACAACAACAACAAAAACAGATAAAAAACCCTCTTAGCTCATGTTGATGTATGGCAGAAGCCAACACAATATTGTAAAGCTATTATCCTCCAATCAAATAAAAAAGGGGAAAAAAAAAAAGCCCTCTTAGTAGACTTCCCTGGTGGTCCAGTGGCGAAGACTCTGTACTCCCAATGCACGAGGTCGGGGTTTGATCCCTGGTCAGGGATCTAAGAAGTCACATGCTGCAGCTAAAGATGTCACAGGCCACTAGGAAGACCAAAGATCCTGAGTGCCACAACTAAGGCCTGGTGAAGCCAAAGAAATAAATATTAAAAAAAAACAAGTCCTGCTTCCTATCCTCCATCGTGACAAACCCTTTGAAATGGACTTTTCCTTCTGCATCTCTCTGGCCTCCTGCTTTTCTGGTAGCTCCTAGATTCCCCTTGGATCTCAGGAACTTGGGAGTTTGGCCCCAGATGCTTTAGGATTTGTGGGCGTCTTGCGGATGGGCATGAGGGAGACAAAGGGCTGAAATATTAAAGTGGGCTTTTCCCTGATCTTTCTGATTGCGCCATCCCTCCTTCTGCCACTCCTGCGCCTGCCTGGCCTCCCAGGGGCCGGCCCCCTTGCTGCCTTAGGCAGATGCACTCGCTGCTCTCGCCACTGGCCATTGGTGATATTGTGCTCCTCGGTTACTCATCTTTTCCTGGATGCTAGTGGGTGACTGGGCTGTCCCAGCAGAGGCAGGGGGCTGAGTCTGTCTCTGGAAAAGGCTGTCTCCACTGTACAGCCCCAGTTGGAGACATTATCACCGCTGCAGTCAAATTGGCATGGGTCCAAGTCTTGGATTAGGCCATAGCAGCTGTGTGACTTTGTGGAGGTTATTTAACCTCTCTGAGCCTTCATTTACTTTAGTCATAATCATACTACCTACTTTCTCAGGTTTATTGTGAGGATTACATCTGCAAATGCACACAAAATGCTAGCATGGGGCCTGGTCCATAATAAGTGTTCAATAAAAGTTAGCAAGTGTCATTATTATCACTATTCATTGTCATTCTGTGGTTGAAATTCAGGTTCCATGACTTATTGCTATGTGAGTCTTGGCTACTTCCTCCTCTGTAAAACAAGGATGATCATGCTCCCTAAGAAGAGGGTTGTGATAACTATGAAATGATTTAATGCATGTAATGCTCTCAGGGCTGGCTGGAGGTCCTACCAGGGAAGTGGAACTAATTGTACCCCCTGGGATGAAGAACCATTTGCCTTTTCCTAGGAGCATCACCAGAGTGCCCAGCTCGCAGTGAGTTATGGGTGGATGAATGGTGGTTAGTATTACCATTGTTATTGAAGGCCGAGAGAGTCTCTGTCCATTTATTCCTGGATTCCCAGTTAAAGGTGAGTTGGGTCACTTGGTCATTAAGTGTTGATTACAGTCTAAGGTGCCAGAGAGGCTGGGCTGCCTCTGTCCACTCTCAGTGTGCCAGGGAGCAAAATAATGCCACTTATTAGCTTCCTCTCAATGTATTGATTTCAATAGGAAATAAGCTTTTGGATGGAAGATCATCATTCGCCATCCAGTTGTCATGAGATTTGAAGAGATTAAAAGTTTATCCCAAGGGGATCTTCCTCACCGAATTTCAGTGTGATTGCACTGAGGGTCCCAATTTTACGTGCAAGTGTTTATTCCGCTGCATTTGGGTGCCACGTTAAGAAGGTTGAGGAACCTTCTCTGTACCCTGCTTCTGGCTCTCCCTCCTCCCTGGTGAGCATAGGGGGTACACACAGTTTGTCAAACAACAAAAACAAATCCTACTATGTGATTCTTGGAGGGGTATGGAGGGTGGGAGAGGGAGTTTTCCTTTCCAAAATGAAATCTGTCAATGTGCACGCAGGCTCGAGAACTCATTTTGGCCAAGAGTAAGACACAATACATCACTTCAGACTGGAAAAAAGCAGAGTGAGAACAAACTGGGGAGCCTTTTAGTAGCCGACTAGGAGGCAGATTCC
The DNA here is from genome assembly GCA_006410615.1 of Neotragus moschatus. NCBI lineage: Eukaryota > Metazoa > Chordata > Mammalia > Artiodactyla > Bovidae > Neotragus > Neotragus moschatus. Next base: position 471,461 of record SJYA01003883.1, on the reverse strand, counting down.
TCTGGAGAAAGAATGACAGCTACCACGTACTATGATCTTTACTTCCATTATCTCCTTTAAATACCTCCAATAACCCTGTGAAGTAGGTTCTGCCAGCATCTCCATCTTGCAGCTAAGTCTTAGAGAGGTTAAGTGACCTACCTAAGGTCACACCTCTAATAAAAAGCAGATTCCAAAAGCTGTGCACTTAATCACTATTCTTTTTGTTTTGCTTTGTTTGTTAATATTTTGGCTGTAGCACATGGCATGTGGGATCTTAGTTCTCCAATGATTGAACCCACGCCCCCTGCACTGGCTGTTGAGAGTCTTAACCACGGGACCAGCAGGGAAGTCTCCTTAATCACTATTCTAGACTGGACCATGCTTCACTGCTCACCCAGGAGCCCTCACACATGCATGTGCCCAGTGTTACAGTCCCTCCCAACACTCTCTCCCCTTCAATACCCCTTATTTACTTGTGTTTACCACACAGCAGATTGACTGGAGCCTGGCATCTGCTCCCAGTGAGCCCAGCAAGCAGCAGAAGAAGGCTAATCAGAGTCACAAAACGCATTTGTTTTTGTTATTAACCCACTGAGTTTTATTTTAAGAACTGGTACAAACCAACTTGTTAGCATGCGTGCGTGCTAAGTTGCTTCAGTGATGTCTAATTCTTTGCGATTCCATGGACTATAGCCCACCAGGCTCCTCTTTCCATGGCGTTTCCCAGGCAAGAATACTGGAGTGGGTTGCTATGCTCTCCTCCAGGGGATCTTCCTGGCCCCACTGAGTTTTATTTTAAGAACTGGTACAAACCAACTTGTTAGCATGCGTGCGTGCTAAGTTGCTTCAGTGATGTCTAATTCTTTGCGATTCCATGGACTATAGCCCACCAGGCTCCTCTTTCCATGGCGTTTCCCAGGCAAGAATACTGGAGTGGGTTGCTATGCTCTCCTCCAGGGGATCTTCCTGGCCCAGGGATCGAACCTGAGTCTCTTATGTCTCCTGCACTGGCAGGCAGATTCTTTACCACTAGTGCCACCAGGGAAGACCCAACTTGTTGGCATGTGTTATTAACATTAAAATTAATAAGGAAAGAACTGGGTAACGATCAGGGAACTCTGGAGGGGATGCCCACATCCCCAAGACACCATCCCCAAGGAAACCAGCCATGGACTGCCTGATTGCAAATAGCATTATTCACATTGGACAGCTGGTACCTAGGCCCCCTCTCCAGTCCCTGGAGACGGAGGCCAGCTCTTCCCCTCTTCTCTTCACCTCTCCCTTTTGGAAGAGTTAGAAATCAAGTCTGAGTCATTGCCCTGGCTAGACTAGACTTCTTTTTCCTTGTACTAGCTCAGCATGTCTGTGGCCCCACGTATGATCTCTGTGTGTGTGCCTGTGTTTATGTTGTGCTCCCCACAGCATCTTCTTGTGTGGGGTCTGCCTGTGCACTTGCCCAGGAAGGCTGTGTTTCACTCCATGTCTTTACTTTTGCTTACCATCCATATTTAATAATTCCACCAGCTTGTTTTCCCCAGCCTAGGCTACCCCCATCCAGATGCAGGGAATTTCCATCCTTTCTTTTCTTTCATAGTAGGAACTGCCAGGAAGGAAGCAAAAAGTGTGCTCAGTGGATGGGTGGCCAGATCTGCTAGTCAGCTACTCCACTGATGATCCCAGGTGCGAACAGCCACAGAGCCCTGCACCCGGAGCTCTTCTCTGTATCCTGGAAAGTCCACACAGCTCACAAGACCATCCTCTTGCCCAATGATGGCCCTCCAGTATCTTCTGAGGCTTCACCCAAATGCTTACATAGAACTGGGGCAGGGGGGGGGGAGATTCCAACTGGAATGGGTCCCCTTTTCCCAACAGCCTCCCTTCCAGAGTCCAAGCACACAGAGGAAATTGAGATGGGCTCACTTTTCACCCTAGAACTGCTGAGGCTCAAATACGCCAATGTTAGCTGTGTCTGGGAGGGGCCTCTGACAGGGAAAAATTAGCAGGCATTCCGAATCACCAGAGACTCTTCTGTTCCACCCCTTCCTCCTGTTTTTCTTTTCCTCGGACTCAACTTTGCCCTTCCAGACCCACTGACCAGTTTCCCAGGCCCTCTGGATCCCCACTGAGGCCACCTTTTAAGGGAGGAGATCCGCCTTTCTTCTAGATAGCCAAAACTCTTCCAAAGGGGTCTGGAGCCACCAGGGAAACCAAGAGCCTTTCTTTTTGTTGTGTTTCTTTTTGGCGCGCCATGGGGCATGTGGGATCTTAGTTCCCCCCAACCAGGGATCTAACCGGTGTTCCCTGCAGTGGAAGCAGAGTCTTAACCACTGGGCCGCCAGGGAAGTCCCCCAAGAGCCTTTCTTGAATCTCAGTTGCTACGTGTTTAGTATTCACAGCGTGTCTCTTAAAAATGTCCTGAGATCATTCATCAGGCACTGTGCTGTGTGCCTGGCTACTCTCCTTTAGGGGTGTGTGTGTGTGTGTGTGTCTCTCTGTGTGTGTGTGTGTGTGTGTGTGTGTGTGTGTGTGTTATGCAGGACCCTCCCTCCATCTGCCGGTGAACACAAACACGCATACACACCTTAACCTCCTTCTCTTTTCACCAAACCGACTGCATGCTCTAAGTGGACCTCTACCAGCCGGCGGATCGCGCCCTTCCTGTGGTGGGCTCTCCAGGCTGGGCCTGGGCTCGAAACAGCTCGCACTCCAGTGCTGGGGAGAGGCGCTGCGAGCTGGAGCCGGAGCCGAAACTCAAGGTGCGTGTGGACGCCGGCGGTGGTGACCAGAAGGGGGGCTGCAGGGCGGGCAACCCCAGCAGAAGGCGAGTAAACCCCAGGGGCGAGGGGGCGCTGGAGGCAAGGTCAGGGGCCAGGGAATGAAGTCCCGAGGCGAGCGGCCCCGTGGTCCCTTCTCCGCAGTTCATCCCCCGCCACCATTTCCCCCACTTTCCCCGGGTTCACTTTGGAAATGGGCTTGTCTTCTTAGCCGGCAGCAGCTTCCCCGGTAGAGCCCAGCCGGAACGGTCAGGTTCAAGAAGTGAGGCAGCGCCGGGCTAGGGAGGTGGGTTGGTGGGGTTGTATCTTGGGAGATTCTTTCCCCAATTGTCAATGTTGTGCTTATTTTTAGTTGTGACCCGAGCCGGCAGCTGTGCCTTTAAGCCGCGTTCCCATTCGGGGAAACCGACGCCAGCACTCGAGGGTCGGGAGGCGCTGGAGAGGCCCCTCGTTCCGTACTCCCCTTTCCTCCCCCTCCCCTCCCCTCCCCCGCCCCCCT